>MU704545.1:463502-557612 GCA_026770625.1 Nicotiana glauca
TTTTTTTTTTTTGGTTGAAACGGTAGTTATATATATAATCAAGTTCTTACAAGAGAGCAGTTAAGGAGATGTATTAGAGGCATCAGATTTACAATACTAGAGTTAGAACCTAAGGCCTCCGTAGAGGAACCATAACTATGATCAAAAGTAGAACTAGCCAAAATACTACTATGAGTACTAGGTACAGTACTAGCTACAATACTACTATTACACAAAGTAGACCTAGTTTTAATCATCCTTCTTCCGAGCAACCCGTTTTGATCTTGTTGATATAAGGATAAGACAAAAGGTGGTGGACTTGCAAAAAATAGATAGTTTGCCTTTGCATGCATGGCTTCATAGGTAGCTAGACTAGCTGCAACACAATTTTGCTCATTATAGATATCTTGGAGAGGAGGACTATCCAGCTGTAGTAGTACTAACCGGCAATCATTAATAATATTAGTGTATTGCATTGTAGTGAAGTTGAACATACCGAGTATGGCGTGTGCATCTGTCTCAATGATGAGTGGTTTGAGATGCTTTTGGACAACAATTGTCAGTCCCATTTGCAAGTCTAAAAGTTCTGTTTGAATAGCTATCCCATGTAGTGATGTTCCTGCAAATCTTATAATCCAATGTCCTTGGTGGTTACGAAAAAGACCCCCAATACCATTTTTGGTCTGGTTAAGTGAGAAAGACCCATCAATGTTAAGCTTATAAGTATGAATGTTCGGGGAGTGCCATTTTACATATGACGGTATTAAAGATTAAGTCTTTGATATGTTATTTGTGAATTAATAAAATTCTGTAGTCTTTGTAAAGATGGAAGACATATTTAAACAACCTTTTTGGTGATCTAGAGTATTTTTATTGCGCAGAAGCCATAGTTCCCATAATGCAAAGGTATAAGAATGGTTTTTGGAGTATTATTTGGGTAAATAGTATATGTTGATGTATAAAATGGTATAACCAATTTAGAGTAGCATTATGGGATAGAGGAGAATTGGCATTGATAGTGGATATCTTAAGCATAGTTCAGAGGCGTGTAGCAAGTGGACATTCTAGAAATATATGTTGTAATGTTTCAGAGGTCATATGACACTGAGTACATATAGATGAATTAAGGAGACTTAATCCTGCGAGATAAGCAGTTGTCGGAAGTCTATCATGGCAAAGTAACCATAAAAACGATATCTTTGGAGGAATATGAAGTTTCTAAATACAGCGGTAGCTATCTATTGGGTTAGTTGTTGTAATATTTATACTATTCGTAATAGAATTATACGTTGATTTAACATAAAATATGTCATTTTGTGTGAGAGCCCAGTATATTTGGTCATATGTCGAGGGTACAAGAGGCATATAAATATCTTTGATTACAGATTGTAAATGAGTTGGTAAATTGAATGGCAATATATTGAAATGCCATGTATGGTTGTAACAGTAGTTTGAAACAGTTTTATTTCCTCATATTTTGGAAGGGGTCCATATATGCAATTACAAAGTAAGTAATTCTAACTAACCCAAGGATCTGTCCAGAGTTTTACATGATTTCCTGTTATATTCCATTAAACCCTAATCCAAAATAGGACCATCATTTCATAATATTGAGCCAAGTTGTTGAAATTTGTTTTTTGATCAGTTGAGATGGTCGTAAGTAATGTTACGCGGCGCCTTCCTGAGATTCTTTGGAGGGGGGATATAAGGCTAAGCAACTAATGTCACTGCAGTTGATGTCCGCCAACTGAGGTCCACGCCGTACACTAGACTAGATTGTCAGTGCCGCACGGAAAAACCAATGTCAAGAGCAATTGAGAGAACAGAAATGAGAATTGAGATGTAAAGAAAGCTTGATTGCATTAATAAAAGCTATTACAGAAAATCAATGTGGTGTCGAGGGGGAGAGACACCAGTACAGAGAATTGTTTGCTTGCTAGAAAGTTTTGATTGCTTGATCTCCCCTAATAATATTTAAAAAAAATAAACCAAAGCTGCTCGACTAGACTTGAAAAAGCTAGAGAAACATAATGTAAGTGCATGAAATAAACCTACTCTATATTTATAATGAAAAGGATTTAGTTTTCTACAATACAGAACCAGGTCCTTTGTTAGCAGTAGCGTCTTTGGCATTAGGATCAGCACACGCGACGTTGTCTGTGCGCGCGGTGTTGTTGGAATATGCCTGCGGCTGGATGCTGGCGAGGGATAGTGGTGGAGAGATAGAGACACCTGCACGCTTATTATTTGGCACGTCCAAGACCAGGGGGCCGCCCGTGGCACTAGGCATTGGAAGGCTTGCTAGGATGCCACGGGGCATGCCCAAGGGGTCATGGGGCATGGCTGGAAAGCCGCCCATGACATTCTTCCCCACCTGACTTGGCAACGTCCTCGGTTCCTTACTTGCAAAATAATCTTCTATGAGTCTCTTGTAGGATTTAAGGTTTGTTCGCCTCTCCCAAGTATTCTCTTCAACATCACAGCCCTGCCATTTTACCAAGAACTCTTGGTGATTTTTCCTTGAGGCATGAATCACTCTGTCATCAAAGATAGCTTCAATACACCTTTTCTCAGTTGAATTGGGACCTCGAATACTGGGTATTGTAAGCTGGCTCCTTGAAGGGTCCTTCGTGTCTTCTCGAAAAGGTTTCAGGAGGCTGACATGGAAGACAAGATAAATTTTTCACCATGCTGGGGTATCTACCCGGTATGAAACTTTCCCAATGCGCCTTTCAATGGATAATGGTCCAATGTATTTTTGCAATAGGCGAGGTTCATGGACCCCCGCAAATAAGTACCGCTTTAGGATTTTGACCATCACTCTGTCTCCTACTTGATATTCAACAAAGCGACGATTCTGACCAGCATGCCTCTTTATCCGATTTTGAGATTTGACAAGATAGCTCCGCACTATCTCCAGATTCCGATTCCACTCTTTTGAGAAGCTAGCAGCCAGAGGGGACTTAGCCATGTTTAGAGCATTCACAGTGTCTGAGAGTAGCGGTTGCTGTCTAGTAACATATTCAAAAGCGTTATTGTTTGTACTAGAGCTCTTTTGTGAATTGAAACACAGTTGAGCAGCATCCAGAAGCTTCACCCAATTCTTCTGCGATCCGGTTACAAAGTGGCAGAGATATTTCTCCAACATACCATTGAACCGCTCTGTCTGACCATCAGATTGCGTATGACAACTTGAGCTATGAGTCAATTTTGACCGAAGACACTTAAAAAGTTGGGTCCAAAATTTGCTAGTGAAGCGTGAGTCACGATCACTAACAATGTCTTTGGCTAGGCCCCAATATTTGACGACATGAGAGAAGAAGAGTTGATCTGTATCTTCTGCTGATATATATTGTGGGGCTGCAATAAAGGTGGCATACTTGGAAAACCGGTCTACCACAACCAAGATAGTTGTGAGATCTCCGACCTTGGGCAATTCGGTGATGAAATCCAGGGAAACGCTTTCTCAAGGTCTCTTTAGGACACCTAGTGGTTCCAAGAGTCCTGCTTGTGTCAAGCGGTCTAACTTGTCCTTCTGACATACTAGACAAGTCTTCACATACTGAGCGACATCATCAACCATTTGAGGCTAATAATAGGCACGATGAAGTAACGCCATGGTGCGTTCTTCACCGGGATGGCCAGCCCACAAAGTATCATGACATTCCACTAGAAGATTCCTCCATAGATCTCCTCCTTTCGGAACATAAAGTCGGTTTCCTTTGACTTTCAAAAAACCGTCTTCCATGTAGAACTGGAGAGTCTTGCCCTGTCCTACCAAATCAACCAAATACTAAGCAGCGGGATCTTTTATGAGTAGATCCTGTATCTGGTCCTTAATGGAGGTGGATACTTTGCTCCCCCTTAGGGTGGCGAGTAGTCACACCAATGCTAGATCAGCTCTCCGACTGAGTGAATCAGCAACCTGATTGGTCTTTCCACTGCGGTACTCTAGGTTGAAGTGGAATTCATCTAGGAGTTCCTACAACCTGGCCATTCGGCCATTCAATGTTGTCTGTCTTGACCACGAACGGGGTCCCCAGAAGATAGTTCCTCCAAAGGCGCAAGTAGTGGACGACAGCCAATAGTTCTTTCTCATGGGTGGCATAGTGCCGCTCTACATCCTTCAGCTTCCGACTCTCGTACACCACAGGGTGCCCTTCTTGTAGCAAGACTCCGCCGAGGGCATAGTCAGATGCATCCGTTTGTATCTTGAATGGCTTGGCCAAATCAGGAAGGGCCAAGTCGGGGCTATTAGACATAGCCGTTTTTAATGCATTGAAGGCATCTGCTCTCCTCGGTCCCCAATCCCAAGGTGTGACCTTCTTTAGGATCTTTGTCAAGGTCACTGCAATAAGGGAGTAGTTCTTCACAAACCGATGGTATAAGTTACATAGGCCAAGGAACGCCCTCAAGGAGGATATCCTTAGGTGGCGGCCAGTATGTGATGACTTGAATCTTTTGTTGGTCCACCTTGATCTGTCTTTCCTCGATAAAATGTCCGAGGAAGTCAATTTGTTTCTGAGAAAAGGGGCACTTGGATAGCTTCGCATACAGTTCATGCTCCCGCAAATGGGATAGGACCTTCCGCAAATGCACTAGGAGTTCTTCCACTGTTTGACTATAAACCTCAATTTCGTCCAAGTAGACAACCACGAATTCATCAATGTACTCTCAAAAGACTTGGTTCATCAGGGTGCAAAATGTAGCTGGGGCATTAGTCAAGCCGAACAGCATGACCAGGAAGTCGTACGACCCATATCTTGTCACACAGGTCATCTTGTGTTCATCACCCTATGCGATCCGAACATGCCAATAACCTATCTTGAGATCTATTTTGGTGAACATTGTCGCACCACCCAGTCTATCGAACAAGTCTTTCATTAGAGGAATAGGGTACTTGTTCTTCACGGTAATTTTGTTTAAAGCATAATATTCCACATAGAGTCGCAGACTGCCATCATGTTTCTTTTGGAATAGAACAAGGGACCCGTATGGGGACTTGGAGGGTATGATGATCCCTGTATCTAGCATCTCCATCAATTGTCTCCGAATCTCGGTGAGTTTGGGTTGTGACATTCTGTAAGGCCCCCGGGTAGGTGGCTTTGCACCTAGCACCAACTCAATTTAATGGTCCACAGTGCGCCTAGGCAGGAGCTGTTTTGGCATGTCTTGTGGCATGACATCTTCAAACTCCAGTAGTAACTCCTTCACGGGTTCAGGAATGAGACCGGAGGAGCGTTCTATATCTTCAATGTAGAGGGTTGCCGGGAACGTAGGCTCATTCCTTTTGACCCCCTTCTTCAGCTGCAAGGCCGAGATGTTCTCAACAGCCATCTTCATGGGTAGGCACGGGATAATGCAGGGCTTGTCCCTATTGGTTCCCATCAACAGTAGCATGTGGGTAAATGGTACAGTCATGGTGTTGGTTTGCCTTAGGAATTCCATCCCAACAATCAGCTTAAAGTCATCTATGAGCACCACTCGCAGGTTGAATTTTCCTTCATAAGGGCCAAGCTTCACCGATACCTCTTTGGCTACTCCACCCACTTGCTGGGGAGGTGAGTTGATAGCCTTGACACTGCCTTTACCTTTCCCTACAACCAGTCCAAGGCGCTCCACCTGAGTCGAGGCTAAGTAGTTGTGGGTAGCACCCGTGTCTATCATAGCCCGAATGGGCTTGCCATTCACTTTTATCTCGACGAACATTAAGGTCCTCTCTTATTTAGGACGAGTCTCTTCATTCACCTTCTTTTTCCCTTTCTCCGTGACTGGACGTGGGTCCTTCTTCTTACGAATACCAACACTAGTCTCCGTTAATGCCTTATAAATGGAACCAACAATTACATTGAAGGCACCTACTGGTTCGGTCTAGTACGCATCGTCTGAGTCATTATCCGTCCCATCATCAATAGCCAGATGGGCGTTCATCTGTGCATATGGGCATTCATTGTTCCAATGTGGTCCGCCGTAATGACGTCATCCTGAAGGAGGCTTTCTCCCTCGGTCGTTGTTGTTTGACGCAGCATTGTTGCTGCCTGAGGAAGAAGCTCTAGATTTGTTTGAGTTCCGATCTCCCCTACTTTTGCTAGGACCACCAGTGCTAGACTGGCCACCTTTGAACCCTGCTCGGACAGGTGGCTGAAGCCTGTCCTTTCGAGCTTCCATTTGATAGTCCCCAAGGCATTTAGCTACTTGGATCGCCTTGGGAACGGTATCTTCTCTTTGTCTCTATAGCTCCACGCAGGCATAAGGTTTCAATCCTTCCATAAAGGTGAAGAGTTTTTCTTGTCCCCCATGTCGCGTATGCTTAGCATGAGTGCGGAGAATTCTCGTACATAGTCCAGCACTGATTTTATCTAGTGGAGCTCCCATAGTTTTCTCCTTGCATTGTATTCAACATTCTCGGGGAAGAACTGCAGGCGTATAGCTGCCTTCAGTTCTGCCCATGTCTCGAGAGCATCTTCACCGGCCTAGATGGCTTGGTACTTCACTCGCCACCAGAGTTTAGCATCACCCTGAAGATACATGATAGCAATTGCTACCGTCTTAGCTTCCTCCAGATCTCCAACAGCATTGAAATACTGTTCAAGGTCAAAAATGAAGTTTTCCACTTCCTTGGAATTCCTAGCTCCACTGTATGCCTTTGGCTCAGGAATTTTCAGTTTCTTTCTCGCGGAAGCGGAGTTCACAGAACCTCCGATTTGGTTTCCACCTCCTCGGAGTAAGCCCATAAAGCAGCATTGACAACATTGAATTGGTCTATCAATTTGTCAATAGTTTGTTGCATGGCAGTCACCTTTTCTGCCTCTTGTTCCCTGTGGGCTAAATCCTCGGTGCGCTCCTGTTGGAGCCCCTCGAATTTCTTAAAAATTTCGACTACCTGGAGTCGCAACTGATGTTTTCAACGTCAACTTCGACTTGAAGCACCCTATGGTCCAGGTCTTCCAACCTTTGCAGTAGGCTGGTTCTTAGTTCAGGCACCGTATCCACAATAGGCTGCAATACCTCAACTGTCCCTTCGAGAGCCGCAATGTGGTCCCCATGATTCATCATGGTCAGAAATAGTGGTAATGACAATACGTTCCCGTGTCCGATGTCGATCCTAGGCTCTGATACCAACTGTTACGCGGTGCCTTCCTGAGATTCTTTGGAAGGGCGACGTAAGGCTAAGCAACTGATGTCAGTGCAGTTGTTGTATGCCAACTGAGGTCCCCATCGTATGCTATACTAGATTGTTAGTGTCGTACGGGAAAATCAATGTCAAGAGCAATTGAGAGAACAGAAATGAGAATTAAGATTTAAAGAAAGCTTGATTGCATTAATGAAAGCTATTACAGAAAAGCAATACGGTGTCGAGGGGGAGAGACACCAGTATAGAGAATTGCTTGCTTGCTAGAAAGGTTTGATTGCTTTATCCCCCCTAATAATACTTAAAAAAATAAACCAAAGCTACACAACTAGACTTGAATAAGCTAGAGAAACATAATGTAAGTGCATGAAATAAAACTACTCTATATTTATAATGAAAAGGACTTAGTTTTCTACAACGTAGAAACATGTCCTTTGTCAGCAGTAGCGTCTTTGGCATCAGGGTCAGCGCGCGGGGCGCTGTTGGAATCTGCCTGCGGCTGGGCACTGGCAAGGGATAGCGGTGGGGTGACAGAGGCACCTGCGCGCTTTTCACTTGGCACGGCCAAGACCACGGGGTCGTCCGTAGCACTAGGCATTGGGAGGCTTGCTAGGACGCCACGGGGCGCACCCAAGGGGTCATGGGGCATGGCTGGAAAGCCACCCATGACACTAATTATGTAATAGCACTTGTGCCCATAGTTGATTGGGATTTTGAAATAGCCTCCATCCAAGACTTGCATGCAAAGCTTGGTTTTTTAAGGAGAGGTTGTGTATTCCTAACCCTCATTTATCAAGAGGTTGTGTGACGGTAGCCCACTTGATTAAATATAATTATGTTTAGTTATTCCCCATAGAAAATTATGTTGATAACGATTGAGATAGGTAAGTATATAATTAGGTATTTTAATGTATTGCATAATATGGTTAGGAATATGATTTAAAGTTGAATGAATTAAAGAGGTCCTTCCTGCTTTTGATAAAAAAAAAAATCCAGCCTGTTAATTTATTTTTGAAATTTTCGATTAAGAATAAGTAATCTCTTTTAGAAGGCTTATTAATATATATTGGGAATCCTAAGTATTTTCCAAAACGTTTTCCCTCATTCATGTGGAAGATTTGTAGTATACTGGATCTTATATTAGGTGAGCAATTTTTGGAGAAAAATATTTTGAATTTATCAAAACTGATAGTTTGTCCTGAGTGATAGGTAAAATGAGTAATAGTATTGACAATAGCTTGACAAGATTTATCCGTAATTTTTTATGTAAGACTAATATCATCAGCAAAAAATAAGTGGGATAACTGAGGTCCATATTTCCTATTGAAAGTGGTACCCAAGCATGATAATCAACTGATGTATTAATTTCTCTCGAAAGCATTTTCAAGTATAGAATAAATAAATAAGGTGATAATGGGTCTCCTTGTCTAATACCTTTGATGGGTGTGTGAAGTAGTCTGTAGGTTTACCATTAATCAAAATTGAAGTAGTAGTAGTTGTAATACATGACATAATTAGTTTAATAAAAGAGGGTGAGAAATTAAGAGTCATTAGAGTATTGTGTATAAACGATCACTTTAATTTGTCAAAAGTTTTTTCCAAATCCAATTTTTAAAGCATTTTTAAATTATTACCTTTCATTTTTTGAAATTTGGTAATAATTTCTTGTACAATAATAGCATTGTCTGCTGCCCTTTTATTTTTCTGAAAGCTAGATTGAGTTGGATGAATAATATGTTCCAGAATAGGTTTTAGTCTGTTAACAATTATTTTTGTAATGATATTATAAATCGTATTACAAAGGTCGAAATTGCAATATAGTGGATGCATTCTTATTTTTGGGTATTAAGCAAATGAAAGTGGTATTAATAGAAGGGTTAATCTGATGGTCGTTGAAAACTTTATGGCAATAAAATTTTACTAAGTTACCAATTATGTTCCAATATTTCTGATAAAATAATGGATGAAGTTCATCCGATCAATGTACTTTGAGAGCTTTAAAAGATTGAATAGCAGTTATAATTTCCCAGTCTTGCAATGGATTTGTTAAACGGGATTGATCATGTGATGTTAAAACATTGAAAGGCTGTAAAGTATTCTTTTTAAAAGAAGTGACTGTTTGAGTTGTAAAGAGATATTGATAGTACTGTGTAATATGATCCTTGATGTGAATAGACTCAGTTATCCAATTTCCCCCTTGATCTTGAATCGCAATTATACGATTTATGTCTCCTACGATTGAGAGTACTAAGATGAAAAAATTTTGTATTTGCGTCACCATCGTTTAACTAGTCAATACGTGACTTTAATTTCCAAAAATCCTCCTCAAGTCTAAGAATTTTATTAAATTCTAGCGTTAATATATGTTCTAGGTTATGTCAAAAAGTACTAGTTGGATAATTGATAGAGGATTGAATACCACTTAAACGAGCCAGTATTTTCTTTTTACATTTAAAAATATTAACAAAAGTGGATTTATTCCATTCTTGTACTGTAGTAGTGAAATGATTAATAGCGGGTATCAAATGTAAATTGTCTAGCCATACTTGTTGAACTAAGGATGGAAAAGCAGGGTGTGTAGTCCATATAGTTTCAAACCTAAAAAAAATTTGAGGTAATGGGCAGTGTTGTAGTTCTAATTAAACATGACAATGATCTGAGTGGGTAAGGGGAAGATGTGTAACCAGATCATCAGGGTATTGTTTAAGCCAGTCATAATTAGCCATAATACGGTCAATACGTTCAAGCAAATTACTACTATTATGTCTACCATTCGTTCAGGTATAACGACTACCATTGTGTCCCAAATAAGTTAGATGACAATAATTAATACAGTCTAAAAATTTATTAGATCTTGAATTATTAATGGACAAACAACCAAATTTATCATCTGCATGTAGACTCTCATTAAAGTCACCACCAATTAACCAAGGGACCTTATAACTGTCATATACACACATTATGTTATGCCATAAAGATTGTCTATTTGCTAAGTCAGTACTAGCATATATTGCAGCAAATAAACACTTAAAGGGAAAAGGAAGCATCTGAACATGGCAATGTATTTCCTGTGTAGTGGTGGCCCCTGGTTCTACATAAAGCACGTCTGACGGACATAAGATAGCAATTCCTTCAGACTGGCCAATAGCAGCAACCTCAATCATGCCAGTGAAACTAAAATCCTCCTTGACAGTTTAGTAGCTTTGACAGTGTGTTTCTGGGAGTATAACCAAATATGGTCGATTGTAGTCAAGTAATGAACAAAAATTCCTTTTGAAATCATCTTATTGAGCACCTCTGCAATTCCAGATAATAAAATTCATATGATTTTCAGTTGGTTCAAGCAGTTGATTGCTCCTTTGATTCTTGTGAGTGCTTGTCTGTCCTGGGCAAAGAAGAAACGTGGGAAGTAGAAGCATTGCATACTTCCCCATGTCTAGATTTGTAGTTGTCCTGAGATGAAATGATGTTGTTAGTACATTTGCAGGACACCTTATGTATAAATCTTTCTTTCGTACTCTTCTTTCTAGACAAAGACCCCGATTCCATCTAGACACGCATGAATTGGACGTGTTTCTCTGTTGTAAACGACTGCTGCTTCTAGCTTTGCTTGAAAGTTGAAGTTTTGTTCTACTGGATTGAGATTATGTGGTGGTGAGTGAGTGGGTGATGAACTTGGGGTTGGAGGTAGTGTGGATCCCAGTATGGTTGGATCCATAGGGTGGCAGGAGTAGGAGTGGGGTGAAAGGGCATCTAAAGAAGGTTTGGGTGGAGATGGAGGGGATCCCAATATGGTGTTGGGATAGGAGTTGGATGGTATGGTGCAAGATAAGTAGCCTGTGTCATAGATCAGTGGTACCTTCCGTATATATTTGTCCCTAATTGCATGCCCTCCGCTACTATTTGTGCAAGGTCCCTTGGATGGTTGATGAGAATTATCACCTCTTGATGGTTGACCTCCATCGTGAAGGTTAGAACGTGATTTTGTAATCCTGTCTCGAGCCAAGAGGTGAGCTGTGTTGGTTTATGGGGAGTTTGAGCAGTATAGACAATGGTGTCGGGTTCCATTATCATATGTGAAGGAGGGATGCAGTATGAAGTGTGGTTGTGTTGGAGACGATGAGTTGTCTGCCTGGGTTTATTTTGTTGTCTGCGTAGGTAATTGAGATTTGGGGAGAACATCTTCTATATTGAGAGACTTGGATAATGGTTTGAGTCAAGTCTTTGGTTTAATTGTAGTAGTTTGGTCCGGATTTGATAGAACTATAGAAGAGTCTATATCAATGGTGGAGAGGGGAGGTTGGAATGACCAATGTGTTGCTTGTGTATTTCAATGGTTTGAATAGGTGAGGAAACTATCATTACCTAGTTGCATGGGAACTACAAAATTAGGGTTAGAAAAAGATGATGGTATGTCGGATGTGGGATAGTTGGGTAGATGTTGTATTAGGTTTTGTGTGGGTGGTGAATAAGGTGTATTGGGATAGTGTATTGTGACATGCATGTGTGATTGGCTAACGTGGCTATCCGCATGGCTTAGGATAGGTATTGAGTGATGGCAATTTTTTAATTAGGCCAAGTTAGAAAACACTTGAGTGGAATTTGAAGAAGTTAATTGGCTATTTTCAGCATGATGAGGAAAAAGATTAGACTTATCAAAATCATTAGGAAGTAGTGTAGCAAGTTGATTAGTAGTTAAAAGGGGAGTTATATGTGGTTTAGCTCTAGTTAAAGGACTAGGAATAGGATTAGGAGTATTAATGGTTAATTTTGTAAAAGGAAGAGTATTAGGATTAATTGATGCAGGCTTACCTAAAGAACTCATAGGATTAGTAACTAAAGGAGGTACTTGTTGTAATTTATTTGCATCATTGAAAGTGAATTTCATGAAATGTTTTCTTTTTGGAAATTGCATTGTTTTCCATTCTTCAGCTGATAGAATGTGGTCAGGGGCAGATTTAAATGGTGGCAAGCGATGTCGCGGGACACTGCTTTATCAAAAAAAATTACTATTAAATATATAAAAATAATATGTTAAACAGAAATACAAGATAAAATTATTAAAAGTGACACCACTTGTAACAAAACATCTTAGTAGTCTAGTGGTTGTTAGCTTCAAGTATTAAGTGAGAGGTTTTAGGTTCAAACTCCCTTGGCTCCACAAAATATTTTTTGACTGTTAAGGTCCTTTTACTAGAAATAGTGACACCACTTATGAAAAATTCTGCATATGCCACTGAATGTGGTTAGGGTTAGGAATGACTGATTGGTTGATATTAGCAGTAGCAATATGATGTTCATCTTGAAGTTGGTAGGTACAAACTCTTTGATTATGCCCCATCCGACCGCATTTATTACATAGCAAATTTAACCCTTATAAAGGATATTTTGCCTATGATTTCCAATGTAAATATGTGTTCGTAATGGTTGATCCAATGGCATTTCAACACATAACCTGCATATCTACCTCTTGTTGTTGAGGAGGTGCAAGTATCAACAATTAATAATTTTTCAAATTTACTATCAACTTTTTGAATAATCTGAAAATCATAAAATTCAGTAGGTAATTCAGGTAATCGCAACCAGATAGCAGAATAATTGATTTTTGTTTCAGAAGCCATAAACTTTGGTTCCCATGGATGAATGGATAGAAAGTGATTTAAAATGAACCAAGGTCCATTATGTAATGCATGAGTCTTGTTTTCCTCCTTTTGAAATTTAAAAAGGAAAAAATCTGATCCTAAATCTATGAGAGGTATATTTTCAGTGGGTTTCCATAAAGTAAAAATATTTTGCCGAAGTATTTGATGTTTAACCTTATGACCATAAACCTTAACAATTACTGCATATTGCCAAGGTTTGTAAATCCTACTTTTTTCTTCAAGAGAAAGTGGAATGAAATTAGAGGCATCAGCTGGTGCCTCCAGTTCATCATCAAGCACCAGTCAAGGGTTTGAGGGTTCATGTTGGGTAGATGGTGTATAGATATCATTATTAGAGGTTAGGGTATGAAGATACGATTTAAGAGCAGAATGAATAGGATATTTGGTAGGGTCTTGCGTATCAATAATCATGTGGTTAGTTGGAGTGTTATTGGAATTGGGTGGTGTAAGGATATCTTGGAGTTTAGGGAGTATGAACTTTGAAAAAGCAGATTGCTGTTGGAAGTTCATGTAGAGAGACCGATGAAGTCTTACGTGGTATTTTCTTGATCAAACGAGTGTTACGTTTTTAATTAAATGAGTTCCTATTCCTCTAATTATTGCAATGAAGGAATTCAAATTATGTGTTAATGCATTGTTTTCACCGATATTTTTTTATTAAAGTATTTGCTTTGAGATATATTGATTTGGTCCAATAAAACAAAGCTTATATCAACAAGAAAGCCACTAGCTACCCAATTAAGAAAGAGAAATATTACTTTTGAATTTACCTTAAAGTTAAAAAAAATGCAATACTTAGAATCAATTTGCCCTTCCATTGGGCAATTCATAGCCAATTATGAAAATGCTAAAAGTGCCAAAGAAGTTTCAAAAAAGTATGAATGGAGAGCAAGTCCTTTGAGGACAGTCGACTAAAATTCGGAAGTTGGAACGGAACTTCCTCCCCCTTCATGTTTTATTGATCAATACTTAAGTACTGATCAATGTACTTGAGTTCAGTACTCAAGTGCGGTTTAGGATGGATCCGGACTGAAAGCGAAAATACCATAATAATGGCTTTTTTATTGTCTTTGCTGGACTCTTTTGTAATAGCTGGATGAACTAAACCAACAAGAGATATTATGTTCTACCTTCTGCTTTGAGTCCGACCGATAGAACTTCTCGATAGTCTCTTCCTTCCTAGAAATAGAACTCTAACTATCTCGTCCCTTCCCTTACTCGAGTTATCTGAGATAGGCCCGTTAACTAATAACTTATAATAGACAAGCCCATTATCCTTAACTTATAATAGACAAGTCCATTATCCTTATGTTCTGAACTTGCTTCTTAGTACAAGGTGAGGGGCGAAGAATTCTAGTTCTCGTTGTTCTTCTAGAACTAAGTTATAGCTCAGTAGTAGAATTTCTACAATACATCTTAGAGAGGCAAATTATGCTTTTCATAACGTTTCTCCTTCCCATTTCCTCGTTACTCAGCATCTAACTACAGAAGTCAAATGGTACAAAGTAAAAATCCATGGGAAGATGAAGATAATTTTATTCTTGGAGAAGTAATTCAAGAAAAATAAATCCTCATTCAAATTGATGCAAACACAACAGAAAATTTTGTCTAAAAAGGCGAGTTCCTCGAGATTCTAAAATAGAGATAATCATAGAAAATATCAAATATTTGATATGATGTACATCCCTACACTTTTTTAGACTTCCTGTTTGCTATGGTATAGTAATTTTAAGTACAAACCAAATAAAAAGAAAGAAAAAGTGTTTTGGGCCTATGCATATTTCTGAACAAATTTTGTTATGGCCCATACTTGTATACCGTGAAAATGGCAACAAAAATTGAATTTGTAAATGGGATTCTAAAAATATGTGATCTATTCTCAAGCTAGTTGTTTAGAGCAGTTGATGCTAAGAATGTGAAGCTTAATGATGAAATACAAACCAAAATGGGGCAGTAGTCAAACCGAGGGGCTTGCTGCCCTGGCTTGGGACTGGTCGATGGGGGACCTCAAGGTTGATGTCAGGGTCGAGATCGAGGTATCGGAGGCAGTCAAGAATGGGATAACAATTAAGATATAATCAAATAAAGCTCTCTACGGCCAATACCAAGTAATATAACGAAGAACAAGTAAGAAAGCTATAAATATTAAATTGGCCTCGGGCTAGTGAGAACAAGTAATTTAGAAAGAAGAGAGAGAGATATTATTGCACTTGTGTAGAATAGTGGGAGCAATATTAGGCATTTACAAAGTGGCATGTACCCCCCTTATATAGGATATGGAATACAATATATTACAGAGTGCATTGAATGTAAAGATACGGGGATGGGACGGCTAGGCAGGGTACTAGTGTTTACTAATTCCAGTCGCTCGCCTCAAGAACCCCCTGTCCTCAGAGCCTTTGTTGGGTCACGGACGAACCTCGACGGAGAGAGCTCGATTGTAATCCTGCAGCCTTGAGGTGCTGATATGACTTCCCGAATATGCCTTAACGATGAGAAATAGACCCCTCTGATTTCACCGCACACAATACTGTCAGATCAAAATTTGGATGTGGCCCATTAATTCCTCCATACCATTTCACCACCAAGCACTTACCCCAAAACCCTAAACCCCGCATCCATAGGAATCTATGAAGCCCTTGAATTGAGGGACAGAGGGTCTGAATACCTTGGAAAGGGTGTCTCAAAGGCTGTTAGCAATGTCAACTCAATCATTGGCCTAGCTCTCATCGGCAAGGATGCAACTGATCAGACTGGTCTTGATAACTTCATGGTTCACGAATTAGATGGAACTCAAAATAAGTGGGGTTGGTGCAAACAAAAGCTTGGTGCAAATGCCATCCTAGATGTATCACTTGCTGTGTGTAAAACTGGTGCTGCTGCAAGGAATGTTCCACTATACAAGCACATTACTGAACTGGCTGGTAACAAGAAATTGGTGTTGCCGGTTCCCGACTTCAATGTCATTAATGGTGGATCACATGCCAGAAACAAACTTTCAATGCAGGAATTCATGATCCTTCCCACTGGAGCTTCTAGTTTCAAGGAGGCCATGAAAATGGGTTGTGAAGTGTATCACCATTTGAAGGCCGTGATCAAGAAGAAATATTTTCAGAATGCCACAAATGTTGGTGATGAGGGTGCTTTTGCTCCTAACATCCAGGAGAACAAGCAAGAACTTGAATTGCTCAAGACAGCCATTGAGAAAGCAGGATATACTGGAAAGGTGGTCATTGGAATGGATGTTGCTGCATCTGAATTCTTCTTGAAGGACAAAAGTTATGACCTGAACTTCAAAGAAGAGAACAATGATGGCTCACAAAAGATATCAGGTGACCAACTCAAGGATTTGTACAAGACGTTTGTGTCTGAGTACCTTATCATTTTGATTGAAGATCCATTTGACCAAGATGACTGGGAGACCTATGCTAAGCTCACTACTGAGATGAGGGAACAAGTACAAATTGTGGGAGATGACCTCTTTGTCAGCAACCCTAAGAGGGTCGCCAAGGCAATTGCAGAAAAGACTTGCAATGCACTTCTCCTCAAGGTTAACCAAATTGGCAGTGTGACCGAGAGTATTGAAGCTGTGAAAATGTCTAAGCAGGCAGGTTGGGGTGTAATGACCAGTCACCGCAGTAGAGAAACAGAAGATACCTTCATTGCTGATCTCGCTGTGGGATTGTCAACGAGAAAAATCAAGAGTGGGGCTCCTTGCAGGTCAGAGCGTCTCGCCAAGTACAACCAGCTCTTGAGGATTGAAGAGGAACTTGGATCAGACGCTGTGTACACTGGAGAAAGCTTCCGCAAGCCTGTCGATTCCTACTAAATTTGCACCGTTGAATGTGACATGTGGAGGAGTACTTGTTCTGCCAACTAAAATCTTTGTAGTATATGACCCTACGAAATAATAACATACTAAAATAGTTTTTGTCTCGAGATGTTTTAATAGTGTTCTGAACTGAGAGATTTCTTCTTATAGGTTTGTGAGCATGTCTCATATTTTGACTGCTGGTTCTGCAACTTTGATACGCATTTTGTAGTATTTTCTGATTTTGAGTATTTTGATGGTTTTCACTTTGGTCAAACCTTCTCTTTACTTTTCACAACACACTGTTGATTAGCAAATTCTGGTCTGTATGATGGAAAAAAAAAAAACCCCCGAAACCCTGGTTCTATATCGTTCCAGCTTCAATCATTAGCCACCCCCCTATATAAGGCCATCTCCAACATTACCCCATTTTCCAATAATGGGGGTAACTTTTGGGGTAATGAAGCTTCAACCCTCCCCCATTTTTGCCCCCAAAATGGGGGATGAATAGTGCTCCTTCAAATATGGGGATACACTATTCATCTCCCCCATTACTATTCATGTATATTTTATTATTATTTTATTATTTAATTTTTGAATTTATCTTTTTATATACCTAATTATATTTATAATATTAATTTTACATCTTAACTTAGGCTTATAACTTTGAAAAATTAATTTTTGTGTATTTATTATTTTTATGTAAAATTATAAGTTAATTTATTATAAGTTATAATTGTACAAAAAAATCATGTCAAAAAATAAATAGGGGTTATTATTTAGCTTAATATATATGTCCAAAATGGTCGACCCTTGTGAAAACTATTCGTGAGCCACGTTTGGCAAAGAAGAAATATTTTGCGATGAAACAACAATCAGGTCGAAAAGATGTTGAACATGCATTCGGAGTTTTGCAACAACGTTTTGCAATTGTTACAGGACCCTCACGTTTTTGGCAAAAAGAAGTGTTACATGATATAATGACTACATGTATTTCACTGGACAACATGATAATTAAGAATGAGCGTGATCTTAATGCACCAATTCAAGATGATTTGGAAGGTCCACCTCTAACATTAGAAATGGTAGTAGATAAAAATCAACGATTTCAAGAATTTTTAGCTCAACATAGAAGAATTAAGCAAAAAGATGCTCATTTTGCACTTCGTAATGCATTAATAGATCATTTATGGGAGAATACTATAGGGTGAAGTTGAATATTTATGTAGTATTTTGAATAAATTTTATCTTTATATAATATATATTTAATTAATCTTGTATCGCAATGATTTCACTTTTATTTGAATTATTACTTAATCTATAATAATTGCCTACAAATTATATTATTTAAAATTTTATGAAATTGTTTTAATGAAAATTACAAATTAATGAAAATAAAAGATGGAATTTGTTTAATAGAAATTAAAAAATAAAATTAAAATGAAAGATAATAATATAATATAGTAGAGAGAAGAATATAAAAAGTTTGAGGGAAAAAATGGAGTAATGGTTGAAGTAAATTGTCCCCAAAATGAGAAAATCTCCATTTTGGGGACCAAAAATGGGGTAAAGGTTGGAGATGCCCTAATATTCTCATTTCTCGCTCTGATAGTGTGACTTCTTAAACCCTACCTGAACCACCCCTTCCCCCCAACCAAAATCCGCCATGATTGACTTCGAGCTCTCCCGCTCAGAGAATAAGAAGAAAACCAAATCACCCAAAAATGACGACGAAACCCACTCTCCACTTAAACTGACAAAAAATCATATCTTGATGTCGATTTTCTCATCAAACCATAAAGTTGCACTTACACCATTGACACTTCAAAGTGGCCCATTCTCTTGAAAACTACGACCGTCCCAATGTATGAACTGTTCACTACACTCCTCTCCCGCCTGGGTTTTCACCACTTAAGCATCCACTCACTGAATAATAAGGTACGGTATTCTCAATCTAACTTGCTAACCCATCTTCACACGAAGTTGTATCTTGGATTAAAGGGATTCTCCGGGTTGAGAAAACGGGTCACAGTGGAACTCTTGATCCTAAAGTTACTGGTAATTTGATTATTTCCATTGATAGAGCGACCCGTATGGTTAAATCCCAATAGGGTTATGGTAAAGAGTATGTTTGTGTTTCTAGGTTACATGTTGATGTCCCTGATATTGCTAAGGTAGCTAGATCACTTGAGGCTTTAACTGGGGCTATGTTTCAAAAACTACCTTTGATTTCTGCTGTGGAAAGACAACTTAGGATTAGGACTATTTGTGAGAGTAAATTGCTTGAGTATGATGTTGATAGGCATTTGGTTGTGTTTTGGATATTGTAAGAGGCGCTTACATACGTTAGGACGTTTTGTGTGCATCTCGGATTGTTGTTGGGCATGGGTGGACACATGCAGGAATTAAGGAGAGTGAGGTTTGGGGTTTTGGGTGAGAATAATAATATGGTGACAATGCATGATGTGATGGATGCACAATGGATGTATGATAACTATAGGGATGAGACTTACTTGAGGATGGTAATTATACCATTGGAGGTGGTTTTGACTAGTTATAAGAATTTGGTGGTTAAGGATTCAGCAGTGAATGCTATTTGTTACGGTGAAAAGTTGATGATTCCCGGGATTTTGAGGTTTGAGAATGATATTGAGGTTGTTGAGGAGGTTTTGCTAATGATTACTAAAGGGGAGGACATAGCATTGGGGATTGCGGAAATGATTACTACTGTTATGGCCACTTGTGATAATGGTGTTGTTGCTATGATTAAGAGAGTGGTGGTGGATAGGGATACTTATACTAGGAAATAGGTCTTGTGGCCGAGGGATTTGATGAAGAAGAAGTTGGTTGCTGAGGGGAAGTTGGATAAACATGAAAAGGCCAAATGAGAAACTCTGGCCAAGTGGTTAAGGAATATTGTTTTACCTAAAGGAGGGACGCTATGGTTGCTGGTCTTGCTACTGCTAATGTGAAATATGATCCTGACGCAATGGATGATGATAGTTCAATTGATGAGGTTGAGAAGAAAAAAAAGAAGAAACATAAGGAAGATGAGGATGAGGGTAACAAGAAAAAATTGGATGACTTAGATGCATCCCCTGAACCCAGTGCTTTAAAGAAACCAAAGGCATATATAGTCGAGGAGAAGAAAGATGGAAATGAAGCTGTGGAGGTTGAAGTCACAAAGAAAGAAAAGAAGAAAAAGAAGAAAGAAGCTGATGAAGCTGCAAACCCTAATGTAGAAACGGCAAAAAAGGAAAAGAAAAAGAAGGATAAAGAAAAAGATGATGCTACATCTTCAGATGAGGAGAAGTCTGAGAAAAAGAAGAACAAAGATAAAGATTCCGAGAATGGTGATCTAGATGTCGGTAGTGATGGCGATGAAGAAAGTAAAAGAAAGAAGAAGGAGATGCAGAAAAAGAAGAATAAAAATGCACAAGATGAGTAGAGGAGAAGGACTTGGCCCCCTTGACCAAATCATTGCTCATATATATGTCATATTTCATGTCATGTAATTGTTCAAAAAAATTCATTTATTCACTTGTTTGTAATGACTTGGCTGATCGTTTTAAGAATTAATACCCTGGTCCCAAATTACTTGCTTTCCCCCTGTTTGTTTCTACTATTTTGATTTGCCGGGATGTTTGGTTTTGAGTTTCTGAGTGCTTTGGGACACTTAGTCCTTAAAAGAGAGCTTAAGCTTTAGCATTTGGACCGTATTCAGAGCAGTGTGAAGACGGCCTTCGAATGAAATTATGTCCGTTCCCTTAGCTCCGTTGGATGATTTCGGGCTTAGGGGCATGTTCGGATGGTGTTTTGGAGGTCCTTAGCTTAATTAGTTTTGAAATGCCAAAAGTTGAATTTTTGAAGTTTCCGTTTCGATAGTGAGATTTTGATATCGGGGTCGAAATGAAATTTTTAAGTTGGAGTAGCTTCGTAGTGTTGAATGTGATGTGCTTGAAAAATTTTAGGTCATTCGGATAAGGTTTGATAGACATTTTGATCAAAAGGGTAATTTGAGAGTTTTAAAGTTCTTAGGCTTGAATCCGATGTTACTTAGTTGATTCGATGTTGTTTGAGGTATTTTTAAGATTTGTATAAGTTTGGATAGTGGTGTATGACTTGTTCGTGCTTTTGGTTGAGGTCCCGGAGACTTCGAAGTGATTTCGAATGGTTAACTGGAAGTTTGGAGTTACGAATTTACAGCTGAAGCTGCAAAGTATTTTTGTTATAACTACACCTGCGGTTAGGGGCCACAGGTGCGATGACCGCAAAAGTGAGATCAATGCTGCAGATGCGGCCAAATGTGAAGGCAGCAGAAGCGGGAGGTGTGTCGCACCTACGGGACCGCAGATGCGGAATTATGGTCACAAGTGCGGAGAAGGGGACTTAAGTGAAAATTGCAGAAGTGATTCCCTTAAGCGCAGAAGTGGAAATGGACCACAGGTGTGGAAAACATGAGTCAGAAAGTATAGAAATATTTTTTTCTCGAATTTGGGTTATTTTTCATAATATTTCAACGGGAAGAAGCTTTGGAGAGCGAATTTCAAGGGGGATTTTTAGAGGGATTCATTGAGGTAAGGTATTTGGTTCCTAAGCTCTTTATTATGGTGATTTTTATCGTTGTTAGCATGAAATTTAAGGGAGAAATCTGTGGTAAATTGGGGGTTAGGGCATGGTTAATTGGAGAGCTTTGAGTGTTGATTTGAGGGACTATTTGGGGTCCAATTTTGGTACTCTTGGTATGACTGAACTCGTGAGAGTGTGGGGATTCCTAATTTGTAAATTTTACCCAATTCCGATACATGGGCCCAGGGGGCATTTTAGTTATTTTTCGTAATTTTACGTATTAGCTTAGAATTTATTAGTGGAATCAGTTACTTGAAGTTATATATATTATGCAATTGATTTTAATAGATTTAGACCATTTGGAGTCGAGTACTCATGGCAAGAGCGTGGTTTTGGGTTGATTTTAAGTTGGTTCGAGGTAAGTGGCTTGCCTAACCTTGCGTGGGGGAACTCCCCTTAGGATTTGGTATCGCTAATGTTTGAAATGCCTTGTACGTGACGTGACGAGTGTGTACTTGTGCTAATTTTTGAAAATCCTATTTTCATTAAGTAACTATAATTGTGTTTCTTTTCATGTTTATACTACTTGCAATTTAAGCATGTTGTTAGCTTAGGGAATCATGTCTAATTGACTTAATTGCTTTACATTCTCAAACTGCCTTATTTGGATTATGTGCAACATGCTAGGTTAAAAATACCTGTTTTACCTTGGTATGAAATTTGAATTGAATTGAGTATTCTTTGTATTGCTGTTGTGTGTTTACTTTGGGACTACGGGATGGTATCCAGGGATATCCCCCTGCCTTTTTACTTTGGAACTACGGATTTGTATTCCAGGATATCCCCATGCACTTTTATGTTGGAACTACAGGACTGCACCCGGTAGATTCGCCCAGTACTTGATATTTACATTTGGGCCAACGGATCGGTATTCTGAGATATCCCCACTCACTATGAGTTGAACTACGGGACAGCACACAGGAGATCCATTGGATATTTATATTTGGGACCACAGGACGGCATCCTGGGAGATCCCCGGTTGTTATCTCTGTGTTGAGTTGCACTCCTTCTGTGATTATTTTGTCTCTGTTATAGTTGTTGTTATTCTATTATCCTTTGTTACTTCATACTGTTAGAATTTAATTATATTGTCGCATTCTATATTGTTTGACCTCGTTTTTCAGCTATAATCAGTAGGTCCCTAACCTTTCTCGTCACTACTCGACAGAGGTTAGGCTTGACACTTACTGAGTATCGCTGTGGTGTACTCATGCCTTTTCTGTGCATGTCTTTCATGTGAAGATCCAGGTACTTCGACTCAGCCCTACTACCCTTGAGGCGAGGCAATTCTCCAGTGACTTTGGGGTATATTTTCCACGTCCGCAGACCGAAGAGTCCATTTCCATTCTCTCTCATAGTATTAGCCCTTCTATGTTTACTTTTGTTTAGCCATTCTAGAGGTAGACACTTGATGTTATTCCGTAGCTTGTGATTCATGGGTTTCCGGGTTTTGGGAAATATAATTCAATTTGAGAGTTGTATTGTATATGCCGAGCGACATCTTAAACGCTTCATTTTCTTATTTCTGCAGCTTTTGGCTAGTTTTGTTCTGTTGTTTCTTTTTCCGCAATTTGTTAGGCTTACCTAGTCGTAAAGACTAGGTGTCATCACGATAGTTCACAGAGAGCGAACTGCGGTCGTGAAAAGTTGGTATCAAAGCTCTAGGTTCATAGGAGTCATGAATCACAAGCCGGTTTATTAGAGTCTCGTGGATTGGTATGGAGACGTCTGTACTTATTTACGAGAGGCTATGTAACTGTTAGGAAAGTTTCACTTTATTTGATTTCCTTGTCGTGCGAGATTTTCGATATCAAAATTCTAAACTTTTGTCTTCTATTCTCTCACAGATGGTGAGGACACATGCTACCAGAGATGATTAAGCAGCGTCACCCCCTACTGGAGCCCTCAGAGGTTAGGGCCGGGGTAGAAGCCAAGGACGCACATGCGGTGCAGCCAGAGCACCCGCGCGAGCTACCACCT
The DNA here is from genome assembly GCA_026770625.1 of Nicotiana glauca. NCBI lineage: Eukaryota > Viridiplantae > Streptophyta > Magnoliopsida > Solanales > Solanaceae > Nicotiana > Nicotiana glauca. The sequence continues at coordinate 486,697 of MU704545.1, forward strand.
AGGAGCCACCAGCAGTTCTAACCGGAGCCTAGGCACCTGATACGCCTACTGCTACTAGTACTCCAGAACTTCAGGAGACCTTGGCACAGTTCATGAGCATGTACACTGCTCTGGCTCAGGAAGGGTTGTTTCCCGTTACTACAGCTACATCTCAGGCCAGGGGAGGAGCACAAACTCCCACCACCCACACTCCTGAGTAGCGAGTGCATGTTTATCAGGTCCTAGAGATTATTCTCGTACAGCCTACAGTGCCAGATCAGCCCGATGACAGGGCAGCAGCTTCCGAGAATGAGCAACTGAGGCTTCAAAGTTCAATAAGTACAAGCCTCCTGTATTCAGTGGTCTAGCATCAGATGATACTCTAAATTTCTAGATGAGTACTACCGTATTCTCCATACCATGGGTATATCAGGATCTAGCGGGGTTTCCTTCACTACCTTCCAGCTTCGAGGGGTCTCCTATGATTGGTGGAATACTTATGAGTTATACAGTACGGACGAGGCAGCTTCCCTGAGTTGGACTCAGTTTTTAGATATGTTCCTGAGAGAGTATGTTCCTCAGAGCCTCAGGGACGTATGGCGCACAGAGTTTGAGCATTTGTGCTAGGGTACTATGATTGTCTCGGAGTATCTTGTCTGTTACACTAGCATGGCTAGACATGCACAAGCCTTGGTTTTTATTGTTTGCGAGAGGGTTCGCCGATTTATTAGGGGCTTATTTACATCATCAAGTCTGGCATGGATCGTGAGTTGGAGATGGATATTTGTTATCAGTAGGTGATGGGCATTTCTAGGAGGATAGAGGGTATGCATTCTCGGGATAGAAAGGAGAGGGAGGCCAAGAGGTCTCGAGAGTCGGGCCATTATTCTGGTGCCCGTGCCCGTGCCCCAGCTGTAGGTCGTTATGGTAGGGGTTATATGAGTTGCCCCATTAATTCAACTCTTGTAGTAGCTAGTGGTATTCCAGCTCCTCCCAAACCTCAGGAGCCTTATTATATACCTCCAGTATCTAGCGTGCCTCCTGCACGAGGTGCTTTCAGCGGTCAGTCCAGCAGAACTGGCCCGATCAAGTCACAGTCCCCACGTCTCCCACAGCTTGTTTTGAGTGTGGTGACATACGCCATATGGTGAGGGATTTCCCCAGACTTAGGAGTGGTGCACCTCCATAGACTTCTCAGCCACAGCGTGCCCCGCAGAGTTCTCAGGCTATGGTTACAACTCCAGTTACTACCTACCTACTCAGCTAGCTAGAGGTGGAGGTCTGGGAGTAGAGGTCACCCTAGAGGGGGAGGCTAGGCCAGATATTATGCTCTTCCTGCATGTACCGAGGTTGTCGCCTCCGATTCTGTCATCACAAGTATTGTCCTGGTTTGTCCTAGAGATGCATCAGTTTTATTCGATCTAGGCTCCACTTATTCTTATATGTCTTTATTATTTTGCCCCGTATTTGGGTGTATCTCGGGATTCTTTGGGTTTCTCAATTTATGTTTCTACTCTTTTGGGAGATTCTCTTATTGTAGACCGCGTTTATCAATTGTGTATGTCACTCTTAGTGGTTTTGAGACCCGAGCCAATTTATTACTGCTCAGCATGGTAGATATTGATGTTATCTTGGGCATGGACTGGTTGTCACCCCATTATGCTATTCTTGATTATTATGCCAAAACTGTAATATTGCCTATGCCAGGTGTACCACGAGCAGAGTGGAGAGGTACCACAAGAATAGCATGGTAGATATTGATGTTATCTTGGGCATGGACTGGTTGTCACCCTATTATGCTATTCTTGATTATCATGCCAAAACGGTAATGTTGCCTATGCCAGGTGTAACACGAGTAGAGTGGAGAGGTACCTTAGATCATACTTTTAGTAGAGTAATTTAATTCCTTAAGGCTCAGCGTATGGTTGAGAAGGGGTGTGACGTGTATCTAGCTTATGTGAGAAATGTCACTATTGATACCCCTACAGTTGATTCAGTGCCAGTAGTACAAGATTTATCTTATGTGTTTCCAGTTGATCTTCTCTGCATGCTGCCCAATAGAGATATTGACTTTTCCATTGATATGTTACCATGCACTCAACCCATTTCTATTCCTCCGTATCGTATGGCTCGTCCTGAGTTAAAGGAGTTGAAGGATCAGTTACAGGAATTGCTTGATAAGAGTTTTATTCTGCACAGTGTATCACCTTGGGGTGCTCCTATCTTGTTTGTGAAGAAAAAGGATGGTTCTATGCGTATTGCATTTATTATTGCCAGTTGAACAAATTACAGTGAAAACCCGTTATCCTTTGCCTAGTATTGATGATTTGTTTGACCAGCTACAAGGTGCACGAGTGGTTTTTAAGACTGACTTGCATTCAGGTTACCACCAATTGAAGATTCGGGAGCCAGACATCCCAAAGACTGCTTTCAGGACTCGATATGGTCATTACGAGTTACTTGTGATGTCATTTGGGCTGACCAATGCTCCAGCAGCCTTCATGCATTTGATCCACACTGTGTTCCGACCATATCTTGACTCGTTCGTCATTGTCTTTATTGATGATATTCTGGTATACTCCCGGAGTCGGAAAGATCATGAACAGCACATAAGGACAATGCTTTAGACTTTGAAGGAAAAAAGAAGTTATATGTAAAGTTCTTGAAATGTGAGTTTTGGTTGGATTCTATGGCATTATTGGGCCACGTGGTATCGAGTGAGGGTATTCAGGTGGATCCGAAGACAGTGGAAGCAGTGCAGAGTTGGCCCAGACCATCCTCAGCTACAAAGATCTTCAGTTTTCTTGGCTTGGCGGGTTATTACCATCAATTTGTTGAGGGTTTTCATCTATTACAACACCTATGACCAGGCTAACCTAGAAGGGTGCTCCGTTCTAGTAGATGAAAGAGTGTGAGGCGAGATTTCAGAAGCTCAAGACAGCTTTAACTGTAGCCCCAGTCTTGATATTTCCTACAGGTTCGGGGTCTTATACTGTCTATTGTGATGACTCGAGGATTGGCCTTGGAGCGGTATTGATGCAGGATGGTAGGGTGATTTCCTATGCATCCAGACAGTTAAAGGTACACGAGTAGAATTATCATATCCATGATCTTGAGTAAGCTGCTATTGTTCACGCCTTGAATAACTGGTGCCAGTAATTATACGGTGTGCCCTTATGAGATTTATACTGATCATAAGAGTTTGCAGTATTTGTTCAAGCATAAGGATCTTAATTTGCATCAGAGGAGGTGGTTAGAGCTGCTGAAGGACTATGATATCACTATTTTGTATCACATGGGCAAGGCCAATGTGGTAGCCGATGCTTTGAGTGGTCGGGCAGAGAGTTTAGGGAGTTTTGCTTATCTACCAGTAGCAGAGAAGCCCATGGCAATGTATGTTCGGGCCTTAGCCTGCAAGTTTGTGAGATTGGATCTTTCGTAGCCCAGTCGGGTTCTAGCTTGCGTGGTTTCCCGATCTTACTTGTCTGATCGTATCCAGGTTGTCTGTTTGATGACCCTCATTTGCTTGTCCTCAAGGACAAGGTTTTGCATCGCAATGCCAGAGATGTGACTATTGGTGATGATGGGGTATTGAGGATACAGGGTCGAGTATGTGTACTCAATATTGATAGTCTTCGGGAGTTAATTCTAGATGATGCCCATAGTTTGCGGTATTCCATTTATACGGGTGCCACGAAGATGTATCAGGATTGAGGTAGAACTATTGGTGGGGGCGAATGAAGAAAGATATAGTCAGGTTTGTAGCTTGGTGTTTCAATTGTCAATAGGTGAAATATGAGCACCAAAGATCGGGTGGGTTGCTTCAGCAGATAGAGATTCCAAAGTGGAAGTGGGAGAGGATCACCATGGACTTCGTAGTTAGACTCCCATAGACTTTGACAAAGTTCGATGCCATTTGGGTGATTATGGATTGGCTGACCAAGTCCGCACACTTCATTCATGTGTGTACTACCTTTTTTTCGGAGCGACTGGCGGAGATTTATATCCGGGAAATTGTTCGTCTGCATGGTATTCTAGTTTCTATCATTTCAGATACAGGACTCAGTTCACATCACGGTTCTAGAAGGCCGTACAGCATGAGTTGGGTACTCGGGTGGACTTGAGTACATCATTTCACCCTCAATCGGACGGACAGTCCAAGCTCACTATTCAGATTCTTGAGGATATGCTTCGTGTGTGTGTGATTAAGTTTGGAGGGTCTTGGGATCAGTTCTTTCCATTGGCGGAGTTTGCCTACAACAACAGTTATCAGTCCAACATTCAGATGGCACCATATGAGGCTTTATATGGTACGAGGTGTAGATCCCCGGTGGGTTGGTTTGAGCCGGGTGAGGCTAGATTATTGGGCACAGACTTAGTTGAGGATTCTTTGGAGAAGGTTAAGATGATTCAGGATAGTCTCCATACAGCCCAATCCAAACAGAAGAGTTACGCAGACCGAAAGGTTCGTGATGTTTCCTATATGGTTGGGGAGCGGGTTCTGCTTCGGGGTTCGCCTATGAAGGGCATTATGAGATTTGGAAAGAAGGGAAAGTTGAGTCCTAGGTTTATTAGCCCTTTTGAGATATTGAGACGTGTTGGGGAGGTTTCTTATGAGCTTGCCTTACCTCCCAGCTTGGCAGGAGTTCATCGGGTATTTCATGTTTTGATGCTCCGGAGGTATCATGGTGATCAATCGCACGTGTTAGATTTCAGTTCAGTCTAGTTGGACAAGGATCTACCTTATGTAGAAGAGCTGGTGGAGATATTGGACATGCAGGTTTGAAAGCTAAGATCAAAGAACATTGCATCAGTGAAGGTTCAGTAGCGGTGTCAGGCGGTCGATGAGGCGACCTGGGAGATCGAGCAGGATATGCGCAGCCGTTACCCTCATCTTTTCACTACTTTAGGTATGTCTCTATGCTCGTTCGAGGTCGAACGAACGTTTAAGTGTAGGAGGATGTAACGACCTGATCAGTCGTTTTAAGAATTAATTGCCTGATCCCTTATTAACTGTTTTTCCCCTATTTGTTTCTACTAGATTGATTTGTCGAGATGTTTGGCTTTGAGTTTCAAAGTGTTTTGGGACACTTAGTCCCTAAAAGTGAGCTTAAGCTTTAGCATTTGGACCATAGGCGGAGCAGTGTGAAGACAGCCTCAGAATGGAATTTCGTCAGTTATGTTAGCTCCTTTGGTTGATTTCGGGCTTAGGGGCGTGTTCGAATTGTGTTTTGGAGGTCCGTAGCTTAATTAGGCTTAAAATGCCGAAAGTTGAAATTTTGAAGTTTCCAGTTCGATAGTGAGACTGTGATATCTGGGTCGCAATGGAATTCTGAAAGTTGGAGTAGCTTCGTAGTGTTGAATTTGATGTTCTTGCAAAATTTCAGGTCATTCGGACGAGGTTTGATAGACATTTTTATCGAAAGCGTAATTTGAGAGTTTTTGAAGTTCTTAGACTTGAATCCGATGTTAATTGATTGATTTGAAATTGTTTGAGGTGTTTTGAAGATTTGTATAAGTTTGGATAGTGGTTCCGGGGGCCTCAAGGTGATTTTGGATGGTTAACGGGAAGTTTGGAGTTGGGAATTCACAGTTGAAGCTGCTAAGTTTTTCTGTCATAACCGCACATGCGGTTAGGGGGCTGCAGGTGCGGCGACCACAGAAGAAAATCAGTTTCGCAGATGCGGCCAAAGGTGAAGGCAGCTGAAACCGCAGAAGCGGGACGTGTGCCGCACCTGAGGAACCGCAGATGTGGAATTAGGGTTGCAGGTGCGGAGAAGGGGACTTAAGTGAAAACCGCAGAAGTGGTTCCCTTGTTTGCAGAAGCGGAAATGGACCGCAAGTGCGAAAAACCTGGGGCAGAAAGTATAAAAAGATTTTGTTCATGAATTTGGGTTATTTTTCATAGTATATCAACGGGAAGAAGCTTTGGAGAGCGAATTTCAAGGGGGATTTTCAGAGGGATTCATTGACGTAAGGTCCTTGGTTCCTAAGCTCGTTATTATGGTGATTTTTATCATTGTTAGCATGAAATTTAAGGGAGAAATCAGTGGTAAATTGGGGGTTAGGGCTTGGTTAATTGGAGAGCTTTGAGTGCTGATTTGAGGGACCATTTGGGATCCGATTTTGGTACTCTTAATATGACTAAACTCGTGAGAGTGTGAGGATTCCAATTTTATAAATTTTACCCGATTTCGAGATGTGGGCCCCGGGGGATTTTGATCTTTTTTTTTAATTTCACATATTAGCTTAGAATTTATTAGTGGAATCAGTTATTAGAAGTTATATTTACATTATGAAATTAATTTGAATAGATTTGGGCCATTTTGAATCGAGTACTCGTGGCAAGAGCATGGTTTCGGGTTGATTTTGAGCCGATTCGAGTTAAGTAGCTTCCTAACCTTGCGTGGGGAAACTCTCCTTAGGATTTGGTATTGTTGATACTTGAAATTTCTTGTACGTGAGGTGACGAGTGCGTACTTGTGATAATTGTTGAAAATCATATTTTCATTAAGTAACTATAATTGTGTTTCCTTTTCTGTTTATACTACTTGCAATTTAAGTCTGCTGTTAGCTTAGGGAAGCATGTCTAATTGACTTAATTGCTTTACTTGCTCAAACTTCCTTAATTAGATTATGTACAACATGCTAGGTTAGAAATACATATTTTACCTTGGTATGAAATTTGAATTGAATTGAGTATTCTTCGTGTTGCTGCTGTGTGTTTACTTTGGGACTACGGGATGGCATTCCGGGAGATCCCCCTGCCTATTTTACTTTGGGAATACGGATTTGTATTTCGGAGTATCTCCCTGCACTTGTATATTGGAACTACGGGACTGCACCTGGTAGATTCCCCTAGTACTAGATATTTATATTTGGGACTACGGATCGGTATTTCGGGAGATCCCCGCGCACTATGAGTTGGACTACGGGACGGCACCCGGGAGATCCACTGGATATTTATATTTGGGACCACATGACGATATCCTGGGAAATCTCCAGTTGTTATCTCTATGTTGAGTTGTACTCCTTCTGTGATTATTTGTTGTTATTCTTATTAACCTGTGTTACTTTATACTGTTAACATTTAATTATATTGTCGTATTCTATAATGTTTGACCTCGTTTTTCGGCTATAATCAGTAGGGTCCTGACCTTCCTCGTCATTACTCGATAGAGGTTAGGCATGACACTTACTAAGTACTGTTGTAGTGTACTCTTGCCCTTTCTGCGCATGTTTTTCATGTGAAGATCCAGGTACTTTGACTCAGCCCTACTACCCTTGAGGCGAGGCGATTCTCCAGAGACTTCGAGGTATATTTGTCGCGTCCGCAGACCGAGGAGTCCCTTTCCATTCTCTCTCATAGTATTAGTCCTTTTGTGCTTACTTTTGTTTAGACATTCTGGAGTTAGACACTTGTTGTTATTTCGTACCTTGTGATTCATGGGTTTCCGGGTTTTTGGAAAATGTAGTTCAGTTTGAGAGTTGTATTGTATATGCCGAGCGGCATCTTAAATGCTTCATTTTGTTATTTTTTGTAGTTTTTGGGTAGTTTTGCTCTGTTGTTTCTTTTTTCGTAATTTGTTAGGCTTACCTAGTCATAGGGACTATGTGTCGTCACGATAGTTCAGGGAGGACAACTGGGGTCATAACATTATTTGGGAAGGAGTTTTTTGCAGCTGAGTTCTTGATCATAGACTTGCTTATTAGTTTAATAGTTTAATCTTTGTCTTTTATTTGTTCAGACTTGATTAATGCAATCCACAAGGCTATTTTCAGTCTTAAGTTTTGAGATATTTTCGCTAGATCCTTATAATCTGCTTTTGTATTATATGGCTCTGTGGATGTCAATAGCTTAATGACAACTACCTTTGTTTGAATTCTGATATCCCATTAAAATAACTAGTTGAAGCTGGAGGAAATTTGCAAGGTGGTAGAAAGATTTTGGCCTTTATTCTTGGTATGACATCCGATCTAAGAGGGGCTTAGAAAGTGTTGAACTTATAATCCTCATTGAATCAATGTACTTTAAATTCAAATGTGCTTGTTTGGCAGAATACCCACATTTTTGGATTCAGATTTGAATACATTGACAATGAAAACAGGTATTGGGTGATAGGTGCCCTCTGTATGGTCAATCTTAGAGCCCATTTGGACAATCTTAATCGGTAAGTCATGGTTTACAAGCTGCTTTAAATTTTCTTTTCTGGAGGGGTTTGCTGTTCCATTTCTCATAAGAAATATGGTTAATCTCTCTGTTGCTGGTTGCTTTCTTCTAAATCACCTACATTGTATCCTTTTCTTTGCTTTAATTCATGATTTCAACCATGTCTAGTAAATCTGAGAGTTATGTTGCATATATCTTTTTTCAGCTGCGTTAGAACTGAGTTAGCTCTTTGATAGTCATGGTCATGGCCTACTGGTTGACAGAGTTGAGTTATATATGCACTTTTTATATATCATCTTAAAGAAAAGGGTTGTTCTTATCGTTCAAATATTGTTCTAAACGAAAGTGGCTTTCAATGTTCTATGCCTTGGTCTTTCCTCAAGAGACTTATCACGAGATTTACTTTCTTGTGGGAACAGTTGATATGCCTTAAGAAAGCCATCACATGTTGTCAAGTTTTAAAGTGCTTGTATTCACATTTGTCCATTTTCTTAGAATTTAAGTAAATGCTCTTGTTACTTACCTAAAATGAAAGCGCATTGCTAACTTATAGAGAAGTTTCTCAATTTCATGATAGACATGAAACAGACCTTTTTTTATGTTTAAAGCAAACCAATAAACAGAAAGAAAACAACATTCCACTGCAGAAATGAAACATTGAAGATTCTTTACAGGAATGAAGTGACTGTTTTACGTTTCTAGTTACGTATTAAAATGTACGGAAAAGGGTCAAATATATCCCTCTACTTTTATTTGTTGTTTAATCATATCCTTCGTTATACTATCTGTTCACATATACCATTGCCGTCCAATAAAATTTTATATTTATTCCTATTTTAACGGACATAACATGTGGCATCGTTTGAGTAAAAGAACCAACCCAATAATAAAAAAAGACCCAACCGAATTAAAATCCATGACACACCTGACCCGTGTCCCAATCAAACCCCCTCCCCCTCCCCCTCCCTCTCCATCACCACAAGCCAATTCAATTACTGAAATCACATACCAGCAGCTGAAAAAAGCCCGCGCCACCGAGAAATCAAAGGGTGGAAAAAAAATTTCCCAAGGACGCCGCTGCCATAGGAGACAAGAAGAAAAAGAGGGCAAAGAAGTCAATGGGACTTACAAGATCTACATTTTCAAGGTGCTTAAACAGGTTGATCCTGATATGGATATAACGACATCTTCGAGAAGCTTGCTCAGGAATGCGTTTTAAAAAATTTTGCTTGATAGTTGAAGCTTTACTATACAACGAAAAGCCTATAATAATTTCTCGGGAGATTTTTTTATTATTTTTCTATTAAAAATATTGTAACTATCGTTGCTAGTGAGACCTTTTGGATAAGGTGTGGGGGTTGAGTCCTTTTTTATTTTTGGATTTTTATAGTTTGCTTTATGACATAGACATGTTAGTTGTTTCTTTGCACTTAGGGAGATTAACGTGAATAAGAGTATTCCTCTTAAATCAGAGGTGATGTGGGTTATTTTCAAATGGTGTCTGTTGGACTAATGTTTCTTTGTGATGTAATTTATTGATGGTGTCAACTATATGTAGGTGGAGATTGTGCTATGAGGTTTAGGAGATTAATATTGGTTATTGAGATGGAAAAGAGGAAATTTTTGGAAGAGGAAACCTTCCAATAAGAGGACTGATGAAACAGAGAGTTCTAGTTCTTTATCTTTGGATTCAGAGAGATAATATGTAAAGCAAGTAAAGAAAAAAAAGAAGATTTTTTGGTCTTTCAGTCGCGCGGGTCATGGGTTTTAGTTCGGTTGGGTTTTTTGTTGTTGGGTTGGTTTTTTTATTCAGATAATCCCACATGTCATATCCGTAAAAATAGGGGTAAATATAAAATTTTATTGGACGGCAGGGGTATATGTGAACGGATAGTATAACGGAGGATAGAATTGAATAATAAACAAAAGTAGAGGGATATATTTGACCCTTCTCCGTAAAATGTAAAGTAAATGAACATTGAACCTAATTCAACCCCAAAAATTTGAATTCACTAAAGGTCATATATGAAGACGATAACTCATACCTTCAACTAGTATAAAACACTCTCACACATGAACGGGCTACGAGTGTTGACAACCACATGAACCGACTTTAGGGAAAAAATAGCACGGTATAGCCAGTTTTCGGATTGGTCAATCAAAAATAGCCAGCGTTTACCAATTCAATAAAAAATAGCTACCGTTTTACTGCAATAGAGACCGGTCCAACATAATATACTGGAGTTCGGTGCACTTGTGTATGAACTCCAGCATATTATGCTGGACCGGTATACTTTGCTGGATCCAGTATAATATACTGGAGACTGGAGCGTTGGTGCTCCAAACTCCAGTATATTATACTGGACCATTATACTTGCTGGAACTCCAGTATATTATGCTGGAGTTCTAGTGTATTTATGCTGGAACTCCATCATATTATGCTGGAGTTCCAACATATTATCCTGGAACTCCAGTATAATATGCTAGAGTTCAAGTATATTTATGCTGGAACTCCAGCATAATATACTGGAGTATTTTCCGGGTTTTGAACAATATTTTCGCTCAGATTTATCTTTACATAAAAAGTGGCTAAATTTCGATTACTTTTGAAATTGGGCTATTTTTGAACGACCAGTTGTAAATCTGGCTATTTTAAAAAATCTCTCCATAGGGTGCCAATTCAATTACAGGGCGACAATTGTCTTGTATCACTTTACTCAAATTTACAAATTTAAATACTCACAATCACAAACACATAATGTATACTTTTATAAGGATGCCCTTGTCAAATTTAGTTTGGAGTATGACAAACCAAGACAGCGGCTTTATATAGCCGCTTATGTTGTAACAAAAACCCAGACTTTAATGTTGAACATAACACTGAGTCCATTTTCCAAGTCAATCTGATCCATTTGTAGAGCTATTTACTTGATCACAAACATTTGAAAGAACTTATCGTCAACCTTTTTCAAATATGAATCTATCTGATTCAGAAGGGAAGAAATTGCATACAATTTACCTCACTTCTTAAAATTTTGATTGAATCCATATCAAAGCTAGCATTGCTAATGCGGAATCAACTGCTCATTTTCAAAAACCGCCGAAAAATAGCGCACCAGGTCCAATGGATCTACCTGTACATAAGATGGCTTCTAATTGTGCAGGATGTGTATGTTACGCACTTGTCAATTAACAGTTAGTTGCACTATAGTTGACCTAGGAGAAGGAATGCTTGCCACAAGAAAAGAAGAAAAGACAAGATGATATAACACAGCATGTGGCAAATTGAACCAAATCCATCCTCATCACATTCATATAACTCATAACTCATTTTCCCATTCTTGTAATACAAGTCACCTTTCAAGGCAAGAAAGTTATCAAATAAATCAAAGTAAGTTCACATGTCATTGCATTTCAATTCCTCAGAAGTAAGCCAGTCTTTGGTAGCGGTCAAGTCAGGTAGCACAGTAGCACCAGATTTTCTCCAATTGGCGGCATCAGCAGTCTTGAATCTGTCCAATAATAAAGCATGCATCCCAACACTTCGTGCAGGCAAGTAGTCTTTCCTCATGCTATCTCCAATATGAAGTACTTCTTCCGGTGCTACATTTCCTGCTCTCTTCAAGGCAATCTCAAATAACCTTGGATCCGGCTTTTCAACACCTTCAAGACCGGAGAATACGCCAAAGTCCCACTCGGATCCCTGATTTTAGTGTCAGGGACAAAAAAGGGGGTCACAACTACTTTGTGATTGTCAGTGTTTGTGGAAAAAGATTATCACAGCTCAGCCAAAATGGTTAGAAGAAGATTCAATGTAGCAAAATGAAATCAGAGCTATTGTTTATCTACCTGATGCAAGCCTAAAGCAGGAAGAATTACGTCCTGATACCGATACTCGGCATTGCTGACCAGCCCAACCATAATGCCCCTCTCGCGGAGCCATCTGAGAAACGGTTTAGAATCAGGAAATATGCTATAAGGCGCAGAAGAACCAAAAGTAGCATATATGCGTCTAAATATCTTCTCAAATGTCTCCTCATCATATTCATATCCTGCCTGTCAAAAAAGAGATGGTTAATGTCAGTACTAAATGAAACAACTACGAACGTTTGGATATGAAACCACAATTTTGGAATCGTCGAAGGTTAGTTACTTAGTATTCTGCTACTGTATTTCCGAATGCATATGTAGTTTCGGAAATAAGGTTATAGAATATACTGAAAAGCGTGATAATGTCATGTACAATACCCTAACAAAGGAATCCCTGACACAAGTTTTCCACCACACAATGTTAGGAATCTTTTCAGCAAATCCAAAACATGGGTGCTTCTGTGCCATTTCTGTATATGCGAGCTTAAAACCTTCATGAACCCGCTTATAGTCAGGACATTGTTTCCCAGCAGCTTTGGCTGCCATGCAATAATAGTCACCCAGCTCTCCTTTGTAAGCAATGAGTGTACCGGTAACATCAAGCGTGATGCAGCGTAACTTTGTTAACATAGACATTGTAAATGATCGGACAGCAAACTCTAACCCTGTGATTACTATATCTTGTACTTCAAAAGCTTCATGAACCAAAAGATATAAGCTTAAAGAGGTATTTCACAGTCCTGCATTGAAATTTTCAGCAATTATGTCATATACGTCATTAATTCAGTGACAAGCATTTATCACATAAAGAATACCAGCCATTGACACTTTGTGACTATGCAATTGCCAAATATATCCCAACTCCTACTAATAACGCATCCATTTCTGAAAGTAATCTTATTAGGACACAAGTTGACTTCAGGTAGTCCTCAAACACAATAGTAAAACCAGAACTAGAGGAATCCACAGAAGAGGGTTCAATTAACCCAAATAAACATCAAATAGGTACCAGTTGTTTCTCCAATGAATTTCATCAGCAAGTAGAGTTCTGCTATGAAGCTGTTCTCATGACCCCTATTCAAGGATTGTAATCAGAAGGGATATAATTCCAATATTCTCAAAGCATATTATTAAGTCCATATTGCAGTGAGCGAGAAGAGCTCTTCTGAGGGGAAAATTCATCGTGAAACTGAGATCACTCATCACATATCTAAGTATAGGGGCACGACAAGTACAATATTTGAAACCCGAAACACTTCAACACATACAAGAAAAGGAGTCTTCTAACTGGATCAGGAGAACGGCATAGCTGATCTTGCTACTCTAAGAAGTTAATGCTACACAAACTCTACAACTTCAGGGAAGTGATATAATAACTTGTGTAAGTTAGGAGAGGAGGACACTATTACAGCTCAGCGAAATAAACTTAACAAATACGTGGAGGGAGACATCCTATAAGTGTTTAGAATGACAATGGACGCCACAGCAATCCTGCATCTTGTGTTTGGTGTTTAAGTTATCATCTTAATTCTGCAGGTATAGTGGATGTTACTTGTAACCTTATCATAACAGTCATCTTTACGAGAACCAAGAAAGGCAGTGACAATCTGTCAAGACATTAAATAAGATGGAGGACAAATCTACCATATAATAGGCATTGTCTCCATGCTAAACTTTAAACAGCTTTTTAAGCTATGTTACATGGACTTTTCAATTCCCTAGGCATACATAGATTGAACAATTGATATACTTCTAAATACAGTAAAACTTGCTAAGTTGGGCCGGATAAAGGGATACATATACTGACACCTTACCAAATATATCCATACCTGAATCCCAGAACATAGGACTGAACACTTCCATTTATACACGTACAAGTAAACAAGAATATCTCCTAAAAGGGCAGGAAAAACGAAATAATCAAAGGACAGTTGCAACCTTATCTCAAATTCATGAGTTCACCCGGACATGGTATGAGCAGAAGGAACCAATAAATCAATTGTAGGTTGATCCAAGATCCAAATTTTAACCTTATGCATAGAATCCAAGAACCTGCTAACTTCAGTATAACCCTAGTTTTCATATAAGATTTTACATTCCTCGGGAAATAAATGCCAGAAAATAAGCTTATGATTAAATAATAGCCTGACCTGAAAATCCAGCAGTCAACTTAGAAGAAGTTGCAAAAAAGGTTAACAACCTAGGAAGAATTAATCCTTAAATATGTTCCTTCAGATTATAAATACCATAAACGATTAATCTCTGTTCTACCACTTCTTGTTTTTCCTAAATACCAAGGGGAAAAATCTGATCTGATGCCTTCCACAACTAATCATGCGGACAATTATTTCAGACATATTTATATAAAATAACAAGTATATCAGCTCTGATAGTGATAGTAGAAGATATTAAAAAACAAAACATCTCTATTGATGTGCCAGACTGCCAATAAACAGCTACTCTTCACAAAAACCTACTCAAAACCCACAAAAGTTTGCACCTTTATCATTTATAAACCTGCCAAATTTCAGTGAAAACTAGGCCAAACATCTCCATATCATAGGTCAGTTAGTTCTACATATAAAATTTAAGATGACTAATGAACTGCATTAATATTATTCACCAATTCCTTAATACCAAACTACTAAGGATCAGCTGAATGTCACATCATATGATGAATAACACCATCAATTCAGCAGAAACGACAAGTAAACCTTTCGTGTCAAAAACAAACTCATTAACCAGTAGAATAATAACTATGTATAAACCACACGCAATAGCGTGAACACCTCATCATGAGGACAAAATCCTAATCCACACCCAAATTTCTGAAACATCACAAGTCCACTTAAGAAAAAAAATAATAAGATGGTCTTCGTTTTCCTCTTCTTTTCTGTAACGTGGGTTCATTCAAAATGTGATAACATTAAGAAAAAGTAAAAGCAAGAAACTTTTAAAGTTCAACCAATCTACCTCATAAAGAAGCCTAACATTTCCAAGAAGAAATTTTTCAAGTTCAAGAACACATAACAGCTACAAAATCACAAGAAATGCAGGTTTCTGAATCCAACTGTATCTTCATTTAACAAACCCATAACTATTTAGACAAAAAGATCAAATTTTTACACAAGAAATGAGACAAAAGATGGATTTGAAGCATACCCAGAAGCTCAAATGGATGAGAAAGAGAATGGCTTCAATAAAATTGCTATCTTTTCCAAGTAAAGTAAGATTCTTAAAGAAGTATGTGTTTATTCAATTCGTGAAGTGATGAATTTAAAAGCCAATTTTAGCTTCTTTCCCAGGTACGCATTGATGCATTTTTTACTCTCTCCCAGTTTTATAATTACTTTTACAATATATTTGCATCAAAGTCCTTTAGGTTTTTTCATTTTACCTTTTGGACCTTATAATAACTATTTTCATGAGTTATGTTTGTCCATGCTTTATCATAAAATTCACCAATACAAATTTTTCAGCCTGATTAATCTACCTACATTTTTTTGTATGGAATTAGAATTTTTTGTTTATAATAGAATAATTACATCAAACATTCTCCCAAAAGATAAATTTTAAATGAATATGGCACAAAAGTTTACTTTTTCTAAATGTACAGAAAGATATAATTTAACTAAAAATAAAAAGAAAATGCTAAAAGACATGTAAAAGGTGATAATTTAATAAACTGCTATTGATATTAGGTATTAATGATGCAATCTTTGTTCTACCAAAGATTATTAATGAAACATTATTCAAAACTTAATTACAAACACATAATTAGGAGTGTCAAATAAACTAATTTTGGGTGGATCAAAATAAAAAAGTAAATGAACATTTGTAATTATGGAATAATTAAACTCATAAAATGTGCATTAAACAGTCAATTGCTATGTATTATTATGCTTTTAGCTTGTGCTAACTAGTTAAGTATTGCATTCTACAATTTCCTAAAAAGGAAGTTTTAAAAGTAAGATAGAAAAAGTCAAGGGGGGCACATTTGCAAATCTTGCCGATACACGAAGCAAATAAAACCATGGACGGGTTTTACCACTGGATTTGTATTACCTAAGCTTTTAGTAGCATCTTGTTTTCAGATATCATGAACCATCATCCCCTAACAAGACTTTCAGACGTTACTTTTTTTTTTCCACACAGTAATAGTGTTCGAATTAATTCGCTCGCACTTCAGTTAATTTATCAACGTTTGTTCTTTTAATTTAACTATTTTGTATTTAAAATTTACTGATTAAACTAATTTCGATGCAGGTCAATTGAGAGCATAAAAGTTTTTTTTTATCAAAAAATTCCTCCTCCTTAAAACCTGATAAATAACGCCATGATCCCGTCACATTCCTTAGTGGTCATCAAGACGTGTTATCTTTTACTAATACAAATTTAGCCTCTTCTCTCGAGACCTTTCCTACTTCATTAATCATTAAGGTATACTACAGGCACGAATTTCTAAGGTAATTTTTCTTTTTACTAATACTAGTATTTATATCCCGCGCGTTGCACAAAAAATATTAAATATAATTTCTCATTAAAAAATATAATATACACCAATAAGCATGTAAATAATATTATATTATGAACATGTAAATGCAATCGAACATCTAAAATTGAAATTTTTGCCGACACTTGTCATCATATCCTTGTTTGGTATAGATAGATTTTACTTGTTTAAAATTGAAAATTTTCTATCATCCTCTCCTTGTTTTGCCTCTCATATGTATAAGATATATTTTTTAAATAAAATTAGAATTATTTTGTTGATGCACTTATTATCTTATCATTGTTTTGCCTCTCCTATTATATATATAAAAAAATATATAAATTTTATTTTCAATATAAAGTTTTAATTTTTATATTTTTTACTATGCTGCTTGTGATTATTTCATTATTATATCTTTTATTTTGTGTGAATTGATAATGACCTATGAAATCAAAATAAATAGGGAAAGAGAGAAGAATGTATTTTTTTAAAATTAATTAAATATATAATATATGTATAGATGAGATATGTCATAAAAGTTAGTTGAATTTTACATTTAAAGTGCAAAGTAGAATATTCTATGTATAACACTTGGCTTGAACTCATGCTTCACTATCATTCTTCTAATATAGATGAAGTTATATTATGTATTAGCAACTTCCCAATTCAAAATAGATAAGGTTTCAGAATAAATAATTTACAATATATAAAAATTATTGTTTCCGTAAAGAAATAGTAAAGCATGTTTAAATTCAAATTCAAAAAAAGTAAGTAATTATTAATAGTGCTTAATAATAATTTAATTTTTAATTTTTTAAATTTAAAAAAATTATTAACTAACATAGCTAACTTTTTTCCAAATTACCAAGTTGCATATTGTGATGCTGCCACTTAACTTAATTAATGTGAAGGTTTTTTGCTATCTTTTTAATAATATATAAATTTTTTACTTTTTCTCCCTAAGTAAATTGTAAAAATTGTCGATTCCAACAATGGAAGGAAGTTTTTATTTTTTCTTAATTGCCAAGTTTTTATAAAAATCCAACGTGGGAGTTCATGTTTGTAGTTAAGTGGGAATGTTAAAAATTATAATTATTTTTTAAATTTTTAAATGTATTGGAGTTTTGTCTTAAAATTTAACACTTGTTGTATTTTAGTTGTGCCAATTGGCATTCTAATATTGTTTTGCCTTTACTATTCTATATAGATAGATTAATATTACTGTCCATATGCAGCAACGTGCCAATTTTTTATAGACTCATCCCATATGTCACAATAAAATAACTTTTTTTTTACCGGTGTCCGATATCTTAATTGGAGTCTGACTATATTCGGATCCGTGCCGTTTTAGGGCTCCGTTCGGGGGGAAGCGCTACCTATCAAGAATTTTTCATACACTGGACTTGAACTCGAGACGTCTAATTAATGTAAGAGCAGTCATATCCACTGCACCACATCCTTTGGTGGTAACAATAAAATAAATTTTGAATATGCGGTCCCTCTTATTCCCTCAAGGCGGAGGGAGTTGTTTTTTCCTTTTCTTAAAAAAAATAATTATTGGATGCAATTAGTCAGTGAATAATGAAAGAAGGAAAAAAATAAATGATGTTAATGCTTTTCGAACATTTCGGCCTTTTCCAAGGAAAAACAGTTGGGATGGACCAAGGAAGAAAGATAATAGTATGAAGTTAATGAAAGTACAAGTAGGGGAGGGATGAATTGCTTATTTTAAATATAATTATTATAAGTTGACTAGTTTTTTAATTAGCCACTAGATGTAATAGCGAGATATTAAGAGGTGCAGAATTAAAATGCAGAAGTAAAGTGCAGGAACTAAAGACACCGGAGTTTTTATACTGGTTCAGATTCAATATGAATCCTAGTCTAGTTCACTTGGATTGCAAGGGAGTTCTCTTTCAGTGATTGAGTTTCTTGAGTACAAAGTGAGTGGTGTAGTTTACACCAATAGCTAAGTTTCTATGTCACTCGTCTTTTTTTGATACAATGCCTCGCCAGTATTTTTCTCTCTTTCTTCTCTAACTTGTTATACAACAGATCTAGTAGAATTACAATGTTTGTTTGAAGTAGAATGGGTAATTGGTTTGATCAAAGTATAGCTCTCCTGGACTAAATGTTGCGTATAAATACTTTGGAGGAGACCGTTCATACTCCCCCTCAATAGGTGCCGGTGAGACTACTTTTGTTAGTCGACTTCTCCTGTAGGATCTATAGTCGAATCTCCCTGCAATGGATATACATGCACGAATATATGTGTAGCCTTCTCCCCCTTTTTTACATCAGCAAAGAGGGGAAAAATACACCAGATACTAAAGCGGAATATATAGCATAAAATTCATGAAAAGCATGCAGAGTTATAGCAAAACAAAGCAAAAAAAACATCCAACGACTGGTTATCCAGTCCAAAACAGCACAGCAAAAAAACAAATTGTTTGAAACTTCCACACTAGCGACGCAAGAAATAAGTAAGAGTATAGCAAATCGCCTCCTTTAGCCACTCCATCAAGCCCGTCGTGCACTTCCTTGAATGCTTTGACTACGTTTTTTCCTAACTCTGAGAATTGCAACCCTTATCTTTGAAACATCAGACCCTGTCTCTTTGGAGATTTCATGTAAGTCCCCAACAACGGACTGAGTAGCAACAAGAAGATCTTTGATGGTGTCCAGCTGGTTATCAATAGCAGTCAGTTTCTCAACAAGGTCAGGATTACCAAGACTATGATGGGAAACCGATGCTTTAGTCTTGGGATCGGGTTAAACATGCTTTACTTCACCTTCTTGTTTATTAACACATGAACCATTCATACACACATACCCCATACTAGCAAACTCCCTAGAATTGTAAGTTTGTGACATATATAAGAAGGGATATTCATAGAGATAATATGAGCTTCCAGAATGTGAGTGATGGCCATGCCATAGGACAGACTGGTGGGATCATCAACACTTTCAATCATAAAATTTATGACCAGGAGGACAGTTTGATCTTGAGTTTGGTCACAAGGCAGTAAACAAGAAAGGTATCTCGTTGAGAGAAGGTGGAGAAAGAGCCAGTATGAAGGAGCAGAGTAGTTGCAATAATGTGGGCTAGAACGCGAGTTTCAAAGCTAACATCGCTTGGACCTAACTGGTTAGGGAGGGATTCAGATGAACACTTAGCAATACAACGTTTTGCTTGATCAAAGGTGATTTCAAAGTCATCAGGCCAAGAATTTTTGAAAAGCATGGGAAAACTAGAACACTTACACTGAAAAATTAAGTCAAACATGGCACAATCAAGAACGATGCGCTTTCCTAACACTAAGGATTCCAACTTGTCAGATTTACTAGGGCAAAGATGGGCATAAAACATTCTCACCAGGGGTTCATAGACTTTAGGAGGGGGAATAGAAAGGAATTTTGACTAACCTTGATAAACGAACAGATTTTTTACCTTACAGTTTAGGGCTCCCATGTCATCAAGGTCGACTACTCTGCCATGAGAGATTGGATTGTCTTTCAGAGCAATAAAAAAATCCCTATTTGGAGAATCCCACAAAATTTAGGTCAGACTCTAAGAAATTGAGAGATCTATTTTGGATTTCTTTGGAATATAGGATTCAGGAGGTTCTTTCAAAGGCCTTTTCCTAGGGCTTTTTCTCCTAGAGAATGAGAATGATCTAAGAGTTCTATCTGAGAGGAGGCAAAACTTTCTAAATGGTCGGACCCTAGGTCTACTTGTTCTAGAGACTGGGAAGAGGATTTTGCTCTAGAATGAGTACTTTTCCTGGTGGAGGCTGGGGGATTTTAGAGTTTTTATCCATGGAGTAAACTGGTTGGAGAGAGTTTCTGAGAGGGTTTCTAGGCGATGGGAACGATGGAGATTGAAAGAGGGTTTCAGATATTAAAAAGGGGTTTTCTGACGATTGGGTACAGGAAAGGAAAAGGTGTTAGTTGAACAGGCGTGATGATTGGTTTTCCTTTCTTGAAAGCTGAAACTTATGGGAAAAGAGAGGGAATTTGGAGGCGTTATTAATGACTACAAAAAGACAAAATTTAAACATTAGGCATACAAGACATAACAATATCACATAGGTCTTAAGATTAATGATCAATGGAAATAAACACCAAGTAATTTTCTTAAAAAGCAAAATCTATCTTCAAGTAAAGGCTTAGTAAAATATCTACTAATTGATCAGTAGTACCAACAAAAGATAATTCTATATTTCCTTTAAGAATATGATCTCCAATGAAACGATGCTTGATGTCTATATGCTTAGTCCTAAAATGATACACACCATTTTTTGAGAGACATATAGCACTAGAGTTACCACAAAAAATTGGGATGGGTTTAAAAGTAGTTCATAGTCACCCAATTGATGAGACATCCATAATAATTGTGTGCAACATTGTCCAATAGCGATATACTCAGCCTCAGTTGTGGATAGTGTATCCGGTCCTTGCTTTTTACTATTCCAAGATATCACTGCTTTTCTAAGTATTTGACATGTTCCGCTGGTGCCTTTTATGTCTATCTTATCACCTGCAAGATCAGCGTATGAAAAACCTTCTAATTTAAAATTTTGAGAGTGTGGATACCAGAATCCGTGAGAAATAGTTCCAATGAGATATCGAATAATTCTCTTTACTACAGTCAGATGTGATTCTTTAGGAGCTGATGGAAACTTGACACATTTGCAAATACTAAACATAATATCTGGTCGACTAGCAGTTAGATAAAGAAGGGAAATCATTCCATGAAGTAAGAAAGGATTTTAAAGTTTACTACCAACTTTCAAATTGCACAAAGCAAAGTGCGGCCAAAACATACCATAAATAGAGCGATGCAAAAATGGGAAATAATGTGTTAGTGAAAGTTCAAATGGTCGAGTGGTTTGTGAATTTTGTGAAAATACAGAGGAAGGATAGAAACGTAAAACAGCGGGTTGAGTGCAGGTCAGACGGGTCATTCAGGATCCTGTGGGTGAGATTCAGTCAGAAAGTCAAACAATTCTTGGCTCGTTCAAAGCAGCCAGTTAGAACAAAGCACGGTAGTGGAAAGGCCACCTTTAACAAGAATGTTGTAAACTAACCACCACATTTTCCAACTGATAAAGTTTTCTTTGATTGAAACAGGGGCAGGAAATTTCATTTGTTCCGAAGGAACCCTCCGCGAGGAAAGCATGTACCGGACAGGTTCAACCGTAAATCTTCAGGACCCGCCTAGATAATAGGATTTAATTTGAAGTTCTCAGGGCCCTCCTGGACAATGGGACTTAGATAAATTTCAAGACATTCATAGGTACCAAACTGGGGTAGAAAAGTTTCATTATTTTGTCTGTTTTGCTGTAATCAGGCGCCCACCTGGAGAACAAGGGAATACAATTCAAGCTTTGGCAATTAGGCGCCCACCTTGAGAAAAAGGAAATACAGTTCAAGTTTTTGGCAATCAAGTGCCCACCTGGAGAACAAGGGAATACAATTTACGTTTTTGGCAATCAGGCGCCCACCTGGAGAATAGGGGAATACAATTCAAGTTTTGGCAATTAGGCGCCCACCTGGAGAACAAGGGAATACAGTTCAATTTTTTGGCAATCAGGCACTCACCTGGAGAACAAGGGAATACAGTTCAAGTTTTTGGCAATCAGGCGCCCACCTGGAGAACAAGGGAATACAATTCAAGTTTTGGCAATCAGGCACCCACCTGGAGAACAAGGGAATACTGTTTAAGTTTTTGGCAATCAGGCGCCCACCTGGAAAACAAGGGAATGCAATTCAAGTTTTTGGCAATCAGACGCCCACCTGGAGAACAAGGGAATACAGTTCAAGTTCTGTGCAATCAAGCTCCCACATGGAGAACAAGGGAATACAGTTTAAGTTTTTGGTATCAGGGGCCCACCTAGAGAACAAGGAAATACAGTTCAAGTTTTTGGCAATCAGGCACCCATCTGGAGAACAAGGGAATGCGATTTAAGTTTTGGCAAACAAGCACCTACCTGGAAAACAAGGGAACTCATTTCAGAATTCAATTCGCGTTAGAAACAATAGAAATTCGCCTCGAGAGCGCAAGTCAACGGTTCAAGATGCACAACAGAACTGTAGAAGCAGCAAGACCAAGTTTGAAGATGGTAGATAGGATTCTTGTAATTCATAGATCATAATTTAGCCTAGCTTCTTTTTTATTTCATCTTGGTGTAATAAGGAGTTCAGCAAGCAGTAGCAACAGCAGCAGCACTGAAATCACAGCTTCCCGGTAGTCCCAGCTACCAAAACTTTTTGAACTACACTGGCCTGATTCCTTTATAGCCAAGGATATGTAGGCAACCTCGGAAGCAAGGTTCGGTCAGATCTTTCAAAACATGCTTCCTATGGTATATTCAAACGGGCAAAAATTGCTCGTATCCGCTCACTTTATCTTTGTCCATAAACTCTTCGTATTTTTGAGCAAAGAGGGGCAGCTATGAGCACGTGATTTTTGCCCTATATAAAATACTCCTACAAATATAAGAAATAAAGTTTTCCCAATTGTTATCAATTTTATAGAATTTTGTAGAAATCTGTGTTAATTGTCTGCATTCTTTGTGCATTTTATTTTTATTAAAATCATAAAAATACAAAAAAAAAAATATACCATGCATTGCGTTTAGATTCTATTTCCATATTTTTAGGATTAATTAATTAGTTAGTTGCTTTATTAAAAAAATAAAAATCACAAAAATGGTTCATTTTTGCATTCTTTGCTTTTATTTTGGATTATTAGTTTTCTCTTTAATTTAGGATCAATTAGTTACTGCGTATTTTATAATTTGATACTTAGTTTAATTTTACAGCTTAGATTAATTTAGGTTTTAATTTGGGATCTTTACTAATTAAGAAAAAAGAAAAGGAAAAAAAGAAGGAAATAAAAGAGGGCTTAATTTAAGGTGTTGAATTTGGGCCAGTTGCACCCGGATTTTTCCCAAAACCCAAGCCCAAATGCAGACACCCAGTACAACCCACTCACATGGTTCAAAATTGTTCAGCCTCTAAGACACTTGAAACAACATAGTATGAGAGCAATACTACGTCGTTTTGAATTCAAGTAGCCGAAAGTAATCCTGGCCCTTAAATTTTCCCTCATCCAATGGCCATGAAGGCTTTATCCCATTTACTTAAAAATGTCCAAACACCCTCAGAATAACCTAAGATTCCTGCCATCATCTCCTTCAAGCTTTACACCTTACCGTCGCCCGCCACCCACCGAAAATCGCCAGCGGCAGCGATTGGTCCCAAACTCCATCAAAACTTGACCAAGCAGCCTCTATTGTCCCCCACTCAAAATCTACCACTATCTTCCTCCAAAAATCATCAATCCTCTCCGAATTTCAAATCCGAGTTAGAAGAAAATCTAACATTTCTGTTTCCTTTTTCCTTTATGATTCCTTCCTCATCTGACCTCCCCTCGATATTGAGGCATCCATGAATTGACTCCTCTTATTGTGAGGATGTAATTAGATACAATCCTAATTGGGTTCATAATGGACGGGTTCTGGGCAAGCAAGCAATCGACTCGCTTCTGACTTTCTTCGGGTCAACGTTTTTTGGGCAAACTGGTTGGTACACTTCTCTTTCTCTTTCCATGACCTCGCCTGATATTAAGTTATGCCTAAAACTTTTTTTAGTTCATAATAGCTTAACGGTAGATTAATAATTCATTTAATTGCATGTGCTGAATATTTGTTGTCTTTTGAGTGTCTCTTTTCCAAAGCTTTTTTTTGGTCATTTGACTCAGAATCTGTTGTTTAAGTCCTCGTTGAATTCATGTCCTATTACTGCTTGGGATTTCAATTTGGGCCTTGTGGTGCAGAAGCCCAAAAACAAAAAGGGGGGAAAGGTTTAAGCATGCCGGCTGTATAGTCCAATTGTGGTAATTTGAGAAGCAAAAAAACTAATAACAAGAGGTTAAAGGGTATTTAGAGGATTTTGATTGAAAGAATCTTTCATAACTACTTAGGAAGGTACTAGGAAAGTGGAAGAATAAGTTGATTTACTAAATGGGTTCAAAATGTTAAGTTTGAATTGAAAAAGAGAAAATTAGGGAAGGGGTAATAATAAAGAAATAAAAACAAGTATGTTGTCCTAAAGCCCTTCTATAAGAGGCTATTTTACTAATTTTCTAGGGTATAGAGGGAGAAGATACAAAATAGGGAAACAACAGAAAATTTCTTCTGAAAAGATTTTGCTTGTCTTCAACCTTTTTACTTTCTGCTTCTTTACAAAAGTTTGAGGGAATTCTCCTTTCGATTTCTGGTTTTTTTTTTAGTCAAGATATGACCTGATCTGAAGCTAGTGTTGATTATTATTGTTGTATCTTTGTTGCTGGTTCTACTACTTTCTGTTGTCTCCTTTTGAGTTTAAAGATTTATTTCCTTATTTTGTTTGTTGTATCAAGGTATGTAGGCTGAACATCTCTTGGCTACCGAATCGTGAACATGAAGCTTTGGATCATTTGCCTTTTCATTCTAAAATGTCATATTGACTATGTAGATTGACTTCTATATTTTGATTTTGTTCTAGTTTTCCTTACTTTGTTTTTCTATATTTCCTTTTAACAAGCTAGAATCTAGCTTTGAATGTATGTAGTAATTGTCCCATTTTACGTAGGACTGAATGTTGTAAGGATTCTTAAAAGTTTAGCTTGATTATATTATTGTTAAAGGGTGATGGCCAAATATGAACTGCACGTTGATGTTCTGATGAATTACATGAGTACATGAGTTTTATTTTCTCAAGGATTTGATGTAGAGTTTCTGTTTAAATTAATGTCCTGTCAGTCATGAGTATCATGTTCTGCTTATTTTACTTTAGCTATGATTGTGTCAAATTGCTAGGACTTAAGTAGTATGATACCAAAATATTTAAATGGATGTCAATCAAGTTTGAATTTGTTTGAATAAGAATTCATGGGTTCATGTAATAGTTCAAGTCAATTTTCTCACTATGTGGTCAATGCATGAGTATTGCTATAGGAAAGGAAGATGTTATAAAGTTAGTCAGACGATTCACTTGTAATCTTGTCATGCTTCAATCTAAGTGAAACTTTTTCATTGATTCGTTTGCCTCTTGGGTATATTGCTATAAATTTGCTATTCATTTATTAGCTAGTTAAAAGTAGCATTTGTTGCCATTGGACTTAAAGAACAGAACAAGGCTCTATAAAAAATAAATAAGCTATGAGACAATGAAGATTTCCTTTGTTGTGGGCCAGTAGGGAGCTAGTTGGGCCCAGCCCAATTCGAATGGGGTAGCCTGGTCCAAGCCAGGATTGAGAGTGCCCAGTCTTTGTATCTTTCATTTTGGGTTTGATGCTAAGCCCAATGGCATTCAGTAATTGTGATTTTAATTGATGCAACAGGTTTTCTATTTGGTCCCAACATTACAGAAGTTTAAAAACAAGCGCTGATTTTAAATACTTTAGCTGTAATCTAGCTTGTCATCAAACTTTGAATTAACCTCGAGGATGCATGAATCTCATAGTTTGCTTTAGGCACGTATTTAAATCATCACAACTATGGGTATGATTCCCATAGCATGGTTGTGATACCTAAGTTCGAATTGGTTTTAAATATGAATATCCGTAGTTCACTTAGTTGAATGCTTTTTTCTTTAATAAAATTGAGGTGTGCCATCCAATCACATAGTCTATGGCCCTCACATCGATCTTAACTAGTGTAAAAAATGCCTTGAACTTTCGTAGTTTTCTTTAGACGCATTAATTAAATAATTGTCATAGTTATGGGTAAGGTTCCCATGACGTAGTTGTGATTCTTAATTTCTTAAATCTGGGGATACATTGATGTGACCCGGCCACAATTTAATCTTGTTAATAAAATATACATGTTGTAGATCGTGTGTACGATTTTTGTGACATGAATCGCAACGTGTAATGAAATAATTAGTTGTATAAGTCGGATTATTAAAAGCGATTTTAAAAGGATTAAAAATGCACATAGGTTTCAAAGATGTTTTAAAATCAAATAAATAGGCCAATATTAACAGTTTTCGACCGTGCTAAAAATACGGAACTCAGGAATGCCTCACACCTTCTCCTAGGTTTATAGAATTCCTTACCCGAATTTCTGTATTTCGTGGACCGTAAAACAGAGTCAAACTTCCTCGATTAGGGATTTAAACCGGTGACTTGGAATACCATAAATCATTCCAAGTGGCGACTATGATTCTTAAATAAAATAATCTCATTTCGATTGTTACTTTAATTGGAAAAAACTCCCTTATACCCCTTACGGGTATAGTAAAAAGGAGGCGTGACAATAGCATTTACCATCATTTTGTCTTGCTTGTTATATTGACTAGTTCGCCTGGGTGGTATCCTGCCTCTTCTTGTATTCCTGTATCTCCTCATTAAACATCCATACTCATTGATACCATGGCAATTTCTTATTGAAAAGCTTCAGGGTCGTCATCAATATCATTGTCTGCCCTTTCAGTTGTAGCCTTGAAAGAAACTGTTTTTTTCTTTTCTTTCTAGCTTGTTTTCTTGAGATGAGTTTTCTCGAAAGCTATAAGTTCTCCTCGAAGTTCATCGTTTGATAATTTGTTCAAATCCTGTGATTCAAGTGCAACCATTTTTGTCTGCCAAGTAGTAGGTATACTTCTCAGAATTTTTCTAACTTGATCACCACTTGAGTATGGTTTGCCAAAAGCTTTTAGATCGCTAATGGTTTTGGCTAAATCTGGCAAACATATCCTCAACGAATTCTTATTCTTTCATCTAAAAGAGTTTGTATTCATGAACCAACATGTTGATATGATTTTCTTTCACTTTACTGGTTCCTTCATATGTAACTTCAAGTTTATGTGATGACCCAAAAGATCATCACTTGTTTTCAAAATGAATTCTGCGTTCTGAGACCTTAAAAACTTCTTTTAGCATCACTTCGATTTGCGTGCGCAAGTTGGGCGCGTGGTCGTGAAGCCTATATGTAAAAATCTATGAAAAATAATAAATATTGACTATAAAATAAATTAATTTGACTTCGGTCAATATTTTGGGTAAACGGACCCGGACCTGGACCCGTAATTTGATGGTCCCGAAGGGTCTGTAGGAAAATATGGGACTTGGTAATATACACGGAATTGGATTTCGAGGTCCCAAGCCCGAGAAATGAATTTTTGAAAGAAATTATTTTTTGAAAAATATAAAGGTATTTGAAAGTGAAATATTATGTGAAACTTGTGGTATTGGGCCCATATTATGGTTTCAGAGCCTGGTACAGGTTCAATATGATTTATATGTGTTGTCGGTAAAGTTTGATAAGAAACGGAATCTATTTGACGTGATTCGGACCTTAAATGCAAAATTTGATGTTTAAAAAAGTTTTGAGAAATTTTATTGATCTTGAGGTTTAATTCGATGTTCATGATATTATTTTGATGATTTGATTATATGAATAAGTCCGTAGAATATTTTTGAGGTTGTATGTGTGTGTGGTTTGGAACCCCAAGGGCTCGGGTGAGTTTTGGATATGCCACGGGGTGGATTCTTAGACTTAGGAAATTGCAGATTTTTCAGGTGTGCTTAGATGGCCTGCAGGCTTCGCATTTGCGAATCGTGGCTCGCAAATGCGAGCGGCTTATCGCAATTGTGAAGAGATCCTAGGCTAGCTCCATCTCGCAAATGCGAGGAAACCCATCGCAAATGCGATGCCCCTTTTCCAAGCCTGTAGTTGCAAGCAATTCCCAACTCGAAAATGTGAGAGTACTTTCGCAATTCCCAAGCTAGCAGAGGTCGGGATTCGCAATTTCTAACCCCTGCTCGCAGTTTCCATATCTGAGACCTGCAACTTTTATACTTAGATGAATTTTAATTCATTTTCACATCTTTTCAAAACACAAACTCTCAAGGGCGATTTTTCAAGAACAACTCTTCTTCCTAATCGATTGTAAGTCAATTTTAACTCATTTCCTTCAATCATTAACATCTTTTAACATGATTTCAACTCAAAATCAATGATTTTTATGGGGGAAATTGGATGTTTTGGATAGAACCCAGGTTTTTTAAAAATTGAGAATTTGGACCTTGATTTGAGGTTCAATTTCAAAACAAATAATATATTTGGGTTCGTGGGGAATGGGTAATCGGGTTTTTGTTCAAACCTCGGGTTTTGACCATGTGGGCCCGGGGGCGATTTTTTACTTTTTGGGTAAAACTTTGGGAAATCTATTTTCATGCATTCGAATTGGTTCATTTAGAATTTATTGACGTAATTAAGTAACTTGTGACTAGATACGAGAGGATTGGTGGTGGAATCACGGATAAAGCAATAATTGAGACGTGAATTGTGTTTGTGACATCGAGGTAAGCGTTTGGTCTAACCTTAGCTTGATGGATTAGGAGTCGAGTCCTATTTGCTATGTGGTAAATGTTGAGTACAACGTATAGGCATGGTGATGAGTACATATACATTGGTGTAAAGCATGCCCGTGAGTCTTATATTGTGGTTATCATGACTTCGTTGTATTATTCATGCTTGATGATGATTTTCTATTTGTTGTGAAAAGTTTGTGGAAGGGATTGTGACCCTTGAACATTGAGAAGCGTTGGCTCGAGTTGTATAACGAATTATGAAAGTATAAGAGGTAATTGAACCCTTGGAGCATTAGCTCGAGTGGTAAAGTGAGTTATGAAGTAAAGGTGAAAAAGAGAAAAGAATCACTATATTGTCTCCCTTGCAGGGACTTGTTGTTGAAATATTATTCCCTTGCCGGGATATTGTTGTGGTTTTGATGATGTCCTTGCCGGGACCTGTTGTTGAAATATTGTTCCCTTACCAGGACTCTTGTTATAATTTCATTTATTTCCTTACCCTATTGTTTGTCATTGTTGTTTGGGTGAGGAAGAGAGTTAAAGCACGAAGGGTGATGTCGTGCATTATTTTTTTGAGGCAAGAGTGTAAAGCACAAAGGGTAATGTCGTGTATGATTTGTGAGGAAAGAGTGTAAAGCACGAAAGGTGATGTCGTGCCGCATGATGTACCATCCCGTGCCGATTATATTGATTATATGGTGAGGAAAAAGAGTAAAATCCCGAAGGGTGATGCCGTGCACATTTCGATTTCTTGATTGCTTTGGTGAGGACGAGAGTAAAAGCACGAAGGGTGATAACGTGCACTTATTGATTTCTGATTTCCTGTTGATATCTGAGATACATTGTTTCTTTTATTCACCTATTGTCTTTCTATTTAGAATTGATATCTCCCCCGTAGCATTCTACCCCTCCCATACTTGACTATCTTTTTTGTATTTCTTTTCTATTGTATATTGTTGAATTGAACAGGTTTATGTGGTAGTCTAGTCTAGCCTCGTCACTACCTCGCCGGGGTTAGGCTAGGCACTTACCAACACATAGGATCGGTTGTTCTGATACTACACTCTGCACTCTTTTGTGCAGACCCCAATGCTATATACTTTGGACAATAGATCAGGTGGCTACCTTCAGTCCACGCGGAGATCCAAGGTAGACCTGCAGGCGTCCGTAGGCCATGGCGTCTCCTCTATCCCTATTCCCTATTTCATTTTGATTACATTCAAAAATAGTGTATTGTTATTTCTTCAGACATTGTATGTAGTGAATCTTAGACCATTTTTGACACTATGACACCAGGTTTTGGGTGATTAAGGCTTAAGTAGTTGTAATAGATGCAAATTTCAAATATTTTATTTTTTTCTTCCACTTAATTTAAATTTTCATTGTTTACATGTTATCGCTCTATAATTGTTAAAAGGAAATAATTGGAAAATGAAGTAATTAGTTCAAAGTATTGGCTTGCCTAGCTCACGTTAGTAGGCTCCATCACGACTCCCGGGGGTGAGAAATCCGGATCATAACAAGTTGGTATCAGAGATCTAGGTTACATGGGTATCACAGTTCACAGACAAGCATAGTAGAGTCTGAGGAATCGGTACGGAGACGTTTGTATTTATCCCCAGAGGCTACAAAGTTAGGAAAATTTCATGTCTATTCTTTCCTGTAGTGCGGTTTTGATTCTCAATGATGATTGAATTTCTATTTTGTTCTCTCGCAGATGTCAAGAACGCGCGCTTCCTCATTTGCTAACCAGCATCCCGAGCCCCAAGAAGCAGTTCCCATGAGGGGCAGAGGCCGAGGTCGAGGCCAAGGTCGTGCTAGAGGTCGAGGAAGGGGCAGAGCTCAGCCTAGAGCAGCAGCACCAACAACGGAGCCTCAGTTTGACTTTGATGATGAGGATCCAGCCCCAGCAGTTTCGGTGGGCCCAGCTCAGGTCCCAGAGGGGTTTATAGCTACCCAGTACTCCAGGATGCTTTGATACGTCTAGTAGGCCTTAGGGAGAGTGTCACACGGTCAGGTTTGCTCCCTGTAGCACCAGCCGTCTCTCAGGCTGGAAGAGGAGCCCAGACTCCAGCTACTCGCACTCCGGAGCAGGTAGCTCCCCAGTTTCTGATTCTAGTAGTTCAGCCAGTTGGAGCAGCTCAGCTGGGTGTGGTAGCCAGGCCGGTGATGGAGTAGCTATGTCTGCCCGATGCTTTGTGGAGGTTGGACAGGTTCACCAAGCTCTTCACTACTACGTTTAGCGGTGCATCTTCTAAGGATCCCCAAGATTATTTAGATAGTTGTCATGAGGTTCTCAGGAACATAGGGATAGTAGAGACCAATGGGGTCGATTTTGCTACTTTTCGCTTGTCTGGATCCGCCAAGACTTGGTGGAGAGATTATTGCTTGGCTAGACTAGCCGGATCGCCATCTTTGACTTGGGAGCAGTTCATTTAACTATTTTTGGAGAAGTTTCTCCCCATCATTCAGAGACCTATCGGAGGCAATTTGAGCATCTCCAGCAGGATTCTATGACCGTTACTCAGTATGAGACCAGATTTATCGACTTGGCTCATCATGATCTTGTCATACTTCCCACTGAGAGAGAGAGGGGGTAAAGAGGTTCATTGAGGGACTTATTCAGCCGATTCGTCTTCATATGGCTAGATAGACAAGGAATGAGATTTGCTTCCAGGAGGCGGCCAATGTGGCCAGGAGGGTGGAGATGGTTCTGTCGCGGGAAGGTGGTTAGGGGTCTGACAAGAAGCCTCATCATTCAGGCAGATTCAGTGGTACCTCGTCTAGAGGTAGGGATTCATATGGTAATGGCCATCCTCCCAGGCCTTTTCAGTCAGCAATTCAGGTTTCTCATAGTGCTTCAAGTGGCCATGGTTCCCATGTACAGTATTCTGATCAGCAGTCCTACAATGCACCACCAGCTCCTATCAGTGCACTGCCACTTCAGAGTTTCCAGGGTCGCCAGCCCCAGTAGCCGAGGGCTTGTTTTACTTGTGGTGACGCAAGGCACATTGCCAGGTATTGCCCTTGAGCACTGAGTAGCTCTCAACATCAGGGTTCCCGTGCCATAGTTCAGGCACCGAGTGTTCCACAGCCCGCCCAGCCAGCTAGAGATGGGGGTAGAGGTGCTAGAGGTGAAGGTAGAGGTATTAGAGGTAGAGCTCAGGCCGCTAGAGGTTGAGACCATCCAGTAGCCGGTCGTCCCAGAGATGTAGTTCAGGGTGGTGGGGCCCAGCCCCGATGTTATGCTCTTCCAGCCAGGCCTCGCCTTCGATACAGTTATCACAAGTATGGTTCTGGTTTTTTATAGAGATGCTTTAGTGTTGTTTGATCCAGGTTCTACGTACTACTATATGTCATCTTATTTTGCACTGTATCTAGTCATGCCTAGTAATTCTTTGAGTGCTCATGTTTATGTGTCTACCCCGGTGGGTGATTCTATTATGATAGATCGAGTCCATCGTTCTTGTATAGTTGTGATTGGGGGTCTTGAGACTCGTGTAGATTTGCTTCTTCTAGACATGGTTGATTTCGATATCATATTGGGGATGGACTGGTTATCACCTTATCATGCTATCTTGGACTGTCATGCCAAGACTATGACCTTAGCCTTGCCGAGTTTACCTTGTTTAGAGTGGAGAGGTACTCCTAGTCATTCTACCCTTAGTGTTATCTCTTATGTGAAGGCTCAACGTATGTTCGAGAAGGGGTGTTTGGCCTATTTGGCCTACGTTCGTGATTCTAGTACGGAGGTTCCTTCTATTGATTATGTGCTCGTTTTTCGTGAGTTTCCTGAGGTATTTCCTTCGTACCTATCGGGTATGCTACCCGATAGGTATATTGACTTTTACATTGATTTGGATTTGGACAGTCAGCTTATTTCTATACTGTCATATCGTATGGCCCCGCCTAAGTTGAAAAAGTTGAAGGAGCAGTTGCAACACTTGCTTAAGAAGGGTTTCATTAGACCTAGTGCGTCGCCTTGGGGTGCGCCGGTGTTGTTTGTTAAGAAGAAGTATGGATCAATGCGAATGTGTATATATTACAAGCAATTGAACAAGGTCACAATCAAGAATAAGTATCCACTGCCGAGGATTGATGATTTGTTCGATCAGCTTCAGGGTGACAAGGTATTTTCAAAGATTGACTTGAGATCCGGCTACCATCAGTTAAGTATTAGGGCATCCGATGTCCCTAAGATAGCTTTTTGCACTCGATACGGGCATTAAGAGTTCTTGGTGATGTCATTCAGGTTGAAAAATGCCCCAGCAGCTTTTACAGATTTAATGAACCGAGTTTTCAGGCCTTACTGGATTCGTTTGTGATAGTCTTTATTGATGATATTTTGATATATTCCCGCAGCCGGGAGGAGCACGAGCAGCATCTTAGAGTGGTTCTTCAGACTTTGAGGGATACTCAGTTGTATGCTAAGTTTTTGAAGTGTGAGTTCTGGTTGAGTTCGGTTTCATTCCTGGGTCATGTTGTGTCAGCAGAGGATATTCAAGTTGATCCAAAGAAGATTGAGGCTGTCAAAAACTGGCCTAGACCAGCATCAACTACAGAGATTTGGATTTTCTTGGGATTGGCAGGCTACTATCGTTGGTTCATAGATGGGTTTTCATGTATCGCAGCCCTGATGACCAGGTTGACCCAGAAGGGTGCCCAGTTCAGATGGTCGGATGAGTGTGAGGCGAGCTTTAAGAGCCTCAAGACAGCTCTGACTACGATACCGGTGATGGTTTATCCCACAGGTTTAGGGCCTTATATAGTCTATTGTGATGCATCTTGTATTGGACTTGGTGCTGTGTTGATGCAGGATGGCAAGGTCATTGCCTATGCTTCGCGACAGTTGAAGATTCATGAGAAGAACTATCCGGTTCATAATTTGGAGTTGGCAGCCATTGTTTACACATTGAAGATCTGGAGGCATTATCTGTATTGCATGTTGTGCGAGGTGTTCACAGACCACAAGAGTTTGCAGTATTTGTTCAAGCAAAAGGAGTGGAATTTGAGGCATAGAAGATGGTTGGAGCTGCTGAAAGACTATGATATCACCATCTTATATCATCCGGGAAAGGCCAATGTGATGGTTGATGCCTTGAGTAGAAAGTCAGCCAGTATGGGCAGTCTAGCTTATATTCCGATCGGTGAGAGACCGCTTGCTTTGGATGTTTAGGATTTTGCCAATCAGTTCATGAGGTTGGATGTTTCTGAGACCAGCCGTGTGTTAGCTTGTACAGTTGCTCGTTCTTCATTATTGGAGCATATCCGAGATCGGCAGTATGATGATCCCCATTTGTGTGTCCTTAGAGACACGGTGCAGCACGGAGGTGCCAAGCAAGTCACCTTAAGAGATGATGGAGTTCTGAGATTGCAGGGTCGAGTTTGTGTGCCTAATATGGATGGGCTTCGAGAGTTGATTTTAGCGGAGGCCCATAGTTCCCCGTACTCTATTCATTTGGGTGTCTCAAAGATGTATCAGGAGTTACGACAGCATTATTGGTAGCGGAAAATGAAGAAGGATATCGCTGCATATGTGGCTCAGTGTTTGAATTGTCAGAAGGTTAAGTATGAGCATCAAATGCATGTTGGTTTGCTCCAAAAGAGTAAGATTCCTGAGTGGAAGCGGGAGCGTATAGCTATGGACTTTGTTATTGGACTACCACGGACTCAGAGGAAGTTCGCTGCAGTGTGGGTTATTGTTGATAGGCTGACCAAGTCAGCGCATTTCGTTCCTGTGGCAGTTTCTTATTTTTCCGAGAGGCTAGCTGAGATCTATATCCGGGAGATTGTTCGTCTTTATGGTGTGCCTGTGTCTATCATTTCGGATCGAGGTACGCAGTTTGCCTCACATTTCTAGAGAGTAGTTCAGCAAGAGTTGGGCATACGAGTCGAGTTAAGCACAACGTTTTATCCTCAGACGGACGGGCAGTCCGAACGAACTATTCAGATTTTGGAGGATATGCTCCGAGCTTGTATCATTGACTTTGGAGGCTCGTGGGATCAGTTTTTGCCTTTAGTAGAGTTTTCCTACAACAACAGCTACCAGTCGAGTATCTAGATGGCTCCTTATGAGGCCTTGTATGGTAGGTGGTGTCGGTTGCTGGTTGGATGGTTTGAGCGGAGAGAGGCTCAGTTTTTGGGTACGGATCTATTGCAGGATGCCTTGGACAAGGTCAGGATTATTCAGGATAGGCTTCGTACAGCTCAGTCCAGGAAAAAGAGTTATGTTGACCACAAGGTTCGTGATTTGGCTTTCATGGTCGGTGAGCGGGTATTGCTTCGAGTGTCGCCTATGAAGGGCGTGATGAGATTTGGGAAGAAGGGCAAGCTTAGCCCTAGGTTCATTGGCCCGTTTGAGATTCTTGATCGAGTGGTAGAGGTGGCTTATAGAGTTGCATTACCACTGAGCTTATCAGCCGTGCATCCAGTGTTTCATGCGTCCATGCTTCGGAAGCATCACGACGATCCATCCCGCATGTTAGATTTTAGCACTATCCAGTTGGACAAGGACTTGTCTTACGAGGAAGAGCTGGTAGCTATTCTAGATCGGCATGTTTGTCGGATGAGATCGAAGAGTTTTCCTTCTGTTCGTGTTCAGTGGAGAGGTCAGCCTACTGAGGCATCGAACTGGGAGTCCAAGCCCGATATGCGAAGCTGTTATCCCCATCTTTTCCCCGACTTAGGTACTTCCTTCTCTTGTCCGTTCGAGGACGAATGGTTGTTTAAGAGGTGGAGAATGTGATGACCCAAAAGGTCATCACTTGTTTTTAAAATGAATTCTGCATTCCAAGGACTTAAAAACCTCCTTTTAGAATCACCTCGATTTGTGTGCGCAGTCCGGGCGCGTGGCCAGGAAGCCTACATGTGAAAATATGTGAAAAATGATAAATTTTGACTATAAAATAAATTAATTTAACTTCGATCAATATTTTGGGTAAAAGGACCCAGACCCATGGTTTGACAGTCTCGGAGGGTCCGTAGGAAAATATGGGACTTGGGCGTATGCCCAGAATCGGATTCTGAGGTCCCAAGACCGAGAAATAAATTTTTGAAAGAAATTATTTTTTGAAAAATATAAAGGTTTTTGAAAGTGAAATGTTATGTGAAACCTATGGTATAGGGGCCGTATTATGGTTTCGGAGCCCGGTACAGGTTCAATAGGATTTATATGTATTGTCGGTAAAATTTGATAAGAAACGGAATCCATTTGACGTGATTCAGACCTTAAATGCAAAATATGATGATTAAAGAAGTTTTGAGAAATTTCATTGATCTTGAGATTTAATTCGATGTTCATGACGTTATTTTGGTGATTTGATTATATGAATAAGTCTGCATGATGTTTTAGAGGTTGTGTGTATGTTTGGTTTGGAGCCCCAAGGGCTCGGATGAGTTTTGAATAGGCCACGGGGTTGATTTTTAGACTTAGGAAATTGCAAATTTTTTAGATGTGCATATCAGGCCTGGCTCGCAAATGCGAGCGGCTTATCGCAATTGCAAAGAAAGCCTAGGCCAACTCCATCTCGTAAAATACGAGTAAATCCATCGCAAATGTGATGCCCCTTTTCCCAGACTGTAGTTGCAAATACGATGCCCCTCTCGCAATTCCCAACTCGCAAATGTGAGAGTCCTTTCGCAATTCCCAAGCTAGCAAAGGTCGGGGTTCGCAATTCCCACATCTGAGACCTGCAACTTTTATACTTAGACGAATTTTAACCCATTTTCACATCTTTTCAAAACACAAACTCCCTAGGGCCATTTTTTAAGAACAACTCTTCTTCCAAATCGATTGTAAGTCAATTTTAACTCGTTTCCTTCAATCATTAACATCTTTTAACATGATTTCAACTCAAAATCAATGATTTTAATAGGGGAAATTAGGTGTTTTGGGTAGAACCTAGGTTTTTCAAATATTAGGGTATTTGGACCTCGATTTGAAGTTTGATTTCAAAATAAATTATATATTTGAGTTCGTGGGGGAATGGGTAATCAGGTTTTGGTTCAAACCTCGGGTTTTGACCATGTGGGCCCGGGGGCAATTTTTGACTTTTTGGGTAAAACTTTGGGAAATCTATTTTTATTCATTCGAATTGATTTATTTAGCGTTTATTGACATAATTAAGTAACTTGTGACTAGATACGCGCGAATTGGTGGTGGAATCAAGGGGTAAAGTGATAATTGGGAAGTGAATTGTGTTCGTGGCATCGAGGTAAGTGTTTGGTCTAACCTTAGCTTGAGGGATTAGGAGTCGAGTCCTATTCGCTATGTGATAAATGTTGAGTACGACGTATAGGCATGGTGACGAGTATCTATATATTGGTGTCAAGCATGCCCGTGAGTCTTATATTATGGTTATCATGACTTCGTTGTATTATTCATGCTTGATGATAGTTTTCTATTTGTTGTGAAAAGTTTGTGGAAGGGATTGTGATCCTTGAACATTGAGGCGCGTTGGCTCGAGTTATATAATGAATTGTGAAAGTATAAGAGGTAATTGAACCCTTGGAGCATTGGCTCGAGTGGTAAAGTGAGTTGTGAAGTAAAAGTGAAAAAGAGAAAAGAATCACTATATTGTCTCCCTTGCCGGGACTTGTTGTTGAAATATTGTTCCCTTGCCGGGATATTGTTGTGGTTTTGATGATGTCCTAGGTGGGACTTGTTGTTGAAATATTGTTCCCTTACCGAGATTCTTGCAGTAATTTCATTTATTTCATTGCCCTATTGTTTATGATTATTGTTTGGGTGAGGAAGAGAGTTAAAGCACGAAGGGTGATGCCGTGCATTATTTTTGTGAGGCAAGAGTGTAAGAACGAAGGGTGATGCCATGTATGTTTTGTGAAGAAAGAGTGTAAAGCACGAAGGGTGATGCCGTGTTGCATGATGTACCATTCCATACCGATTATATTGATTATATGATGAGGAAAGAGAGTAAAAGTATGAAGGGTGATGTCGTGCACATTTCTATTTCTTGATTGCTTTAGTGAGGACGAGAGTAAAAGCACGAAGGGTGATGTCGTGCACTTATTGATTTCTGGTTCCTTATTGATATCCGAGATATATTATTTCTCTTATTCACCTGTTGTCTTTCTATTTGGAATTGATATCTCCCCCACAGCATGCTACCCCTCACATACTTGACTGTCTATTTCTGTATTTCTTTTTCGTTGTATATTGGTTGAATTGTATAGGTTTATGTGGTAGTCTGCTCTAGCTTCGTCACTACCTCGCCGAGGTTAGGCTAGGCACTTACCATCACATGGGGTCGGTTGTGCTGATACTACACTCTGCACTCTTTTGTGCAGATCCCAATGTTGTAGACTTCGGACAGTAGATCAGATGGCTACCTTAAGTCCATGCGGAGATCCAAGGTAGACTTGCAGGCGTCCGCAAGCCCTAGTGTCTCCTATATCCCTATTACCTGTTTCATTTTCCTTACATTCAGAAACAGTATATTGTTATTTCTTCAGACTTTGCATGTAGTGAATCTGGACCATATGTGACACTGTGACACCGAGTTTTGGGTGATTAAGGCTTAAGTAGTTGTAATAGATGCAGATTTCAGATATTTTATTATTTTCTTCCGCTTAATTTAAATTTCCGTTGTTTACACTTTATCGCTTTATAATTGTTAAAAGGAAATAATTGGATAATGAAGCAATTAGTTTAAAGGATTGGCTTGCCTAGCTCGCATTAGTAGGCGTCATCACGACTCCCGAGGGTAGAAAATCCGGGTCGTAACAGTTTATCTCACATCTCTTTGGTTGTATCACAACTGGAGATTTTCTCATATTCCTCACCACTTATAGCGTTATAAATTAGATTCCTTACTTTAGCATTAACTTTCACAATTTCCATTTGATCATATGTATATTCATCAATATCTTCAGGATCAGCAGGTGGTTGAGCAGAAGCCGGCAAAGGGTAGTTCCCATTTTTGATAACTCGCCAGACCTTGACATCATAAACTTTGCATATATTTCCATACGCGCTTTCCAGTGAGAGAACTATTATCCATTGAAATATGGTGGTTCACTTGCGATGTTCCTTCTTGGAAGAGTGATCCGATAATAACTTTATTTTCCATGATCTTTTCTCACAAGTTGTTAAGCAAAAAAAATGTAAGTCTTGCTTTGATACCAATTGAAAGTAAAAGGGGGGATGTGAATTGCTTATTTTAAAAATAATTATTCTAATTTGGCTAGTTTTTCAATTAGTCGACTATATGTAATAGAGAGATATTAAGAGTTGCAGAATTAAAATACAGAAGTAAAGTGCAGGAATTAAAGACACCGGAATTTTTATACTGGTTCTTATTCAATGTAAATCATAGTCCAGTCCCCCTTGGGTTGCAAGGGAGTTCTGTTTCAGTGATTGAGTTTCTTGAGTAGAAAGTGAATGGTGTAGTTTACACCAAAAGCTCAGTTTCTATGCCACTCGTCTTTTTTTGATACAATGCATCACTGATATTTTTCTTTCTTTCTTCTCTAACTTGTTACACAGCAGATCTAATAGAACTACAATGTTTGTTTGAAGTATAACAAAGAGAGGGTAATTGGTTTGATCAAAGTATAATTCTCCAGGACTTAAGATTGCGTATAAATACTTTGTAGGATCCCGTTCATACTGAAGAGATTTGTCAACACAAGATATTTGATCCTCGGAAGAAAATGATTCTCTCCAAGAATAAGGTTAATTCCCGTTACTCTTTCTTGACGTATGGACTTTGACAACTTTCCATCTTTAAGTCTTGATAGCTGCTAGATTTGCTCCTTAAATCTGGATTCTTCCATTAAAGCTTTTGATTGATTATCTTGCCGGATCTTCAATATTCTTTTCCTTTTCAAAGCTTCAATCAATCTCTAATTGATTATCTTGCCGAATCTTTAGTGCTTCTTTTCCTTTTGAATGCTTCAATCAATCTTTGATTGATATCTACCTTCAGCTTTGATTACTTCTCTCATATTGGTTGATTTTCTTGAGTCCCTACACCAAAAGCAATTATATTATTTTCCACCATTAAAACTAAATCCTAACAATTAAGTTTCTTTTTCCTTTTAATTGATAGTGAATTTTTACATTTTAGTGGGGTAAAATGGAAGAGATTTTTTATTTTTTATTTTGCTTCTATTTTTGTATTAGGTGTTGGAGTAATTTTTTGCCACTTATCAATGACTAGAATGGCATGCCTGTGCAATTCTAAACTGCAGCTCCTCATTTTAATATTTCGAATGCTAAACTTGTTTTGTGAGAAATAAATCTAATCTTCTTTCCCTCTTCATTTTCTCATCTTTTTTTTTGTTGGTATTTTCTTTGAAAAGGTGAGATATAACATAAGATAAGTTTCTTCATAAAAAGATATAGGAAAGAGTTGCACAGTAGATTAATTAATCTTGCATTAGTTGTAGTATATTCTACTGTATTAACATGCATAAATTAAAAATACTATATCATATCCGGCTCAAATCCTTAGAAACTATTCAACCATTATACTTCTCAATTGCACTTTCCATGAAAACGTTACTCCTCTGTTTATTGTTCCAAAGCTTGTCTTAATTTAAGCTTTCATTTTATTATGGTGGCCTCTTGAACGAAAAAGGTCGTTTCTAGTTTATACCTTTAGTGCAACAGTAATTTCACACATTAATATCACAAACTAACATCTTGTGACGAATCAACAAATATGCTTTATACCAGTTGCGCCATGCTCCCACCTGGAACCAAAACAAAAGCATATCGCCTTGAAAAATACAAGGGCTACTCTGGCTATACATAAGTAATTGAAATAATCGGATACCAGAATTCAGCAAAACAGTGGCAACAATGGATGGAGTATTTTTGTGCCATTGAATAACATCTATAAACTGTTGAAAATTCCAAAGACAAATATGTCAAACCTGAGCTTTGAACTTCTACAATGAACTCGACACTCTAAATATATCTAGATTCTTTACCATCTAGCTATCAAGATAGTCCTCAAAATGAAGCCAAATCAGTGCGCTCTTTTTTTGTTTCGATATAAGAGTGTTCGGAAGTACAATTTAAAGCTCATTTAAGCTTTAGTATTTTGAATACTTCTATAATCTTTTGACTAAAATTAACTGTGTGTTAGTCTAGATCAATTAATTTGACTATCAGTGTATTCTTTCTAAACAATAATTTCTGAAGAAGGTAAACCATACTCATATTTAGGCTGTTCTAGGTTACAAAATATTTCTGTATTAAAAGGAAGAAAAAGCTGCAGTTGAAAATTATTATTCATTTGGAAGTAAAATAGTTAGTTCACCTCGCTCGCCTTTTTACATGCATCACTGTTTGACATCAACCTACTAAAATTATAAAAAAATCACAAAAAACCATCTAGTTAGAAATCATAGCACCCGATGCTCACCTTAAAGAGCAAACAACTTGAACGATCAAAAAAGTGAAAAAGAACAAAACAACACTAAAATTCATTTCCTAAATCTATTGAAAATTTTCAAAACTTAAAGAGGAGAATGACCTAGCTTTAATTACCTAAAAATTGGAAAAGAAACTTTGTGTTTATCAAGATCAAACACACACACTTACTAGCACTCACGTATCTATTGCTTGTTGAAATATAAATGTTGGAATATAAACACATACACAGAGCCAACGCAACAGAGCCAACGCAACAGAAATTAACTAAAAACGTACCTTCAACCATAGTTGTTCAAGTATTGTAGAATCCCCTTGTACAACTTTGACAGAAAACCTAGGAGCCTTCTAGCCTGCGTCTATCATTGGATGCCAGACTGATGGAGTCACAGGCGTATTTATAGGTAGGCTAGGGACTCTTAGGCAAATACTTTAGTCCTAGGGACTTTTCCATAAATTATAATTACTCTAGGGACTACTAATATATGGTAATTTCTTTCCATTAAAGAACCTACCATATATGCATAACTACATAATAGTATCTGATATATTATTTCCTTTGGGAGACAAGGTAAATAATATATTACCTTATATGTGGTCCACACACTAGAAATTTCTAGAAAGATACGGTGCATTTCTTACATTCTCCCACTTGGACCACATATTTAAAATCAGATTATCCTTTATGAGAGATAAACATATAATATGGACATAAACTTTATCACTCAACTAAAAGTTATGCGACAATCACTTTAACTAGAATATATTATTACACGAATCATGGCGGTCATGCTTTGAAACAAACACTTCCTTCCATGTATTACAATGCACAATATATTCTAATAAAGTGTCTAACAACTTTATGAATGAACTTAATGTCCAACTTTATTGATCCAATGATCACAAATAATTCATGAAAAACCAAAAGTGTGCACTGTCATGTATATCAAAATAAACATAATGTCTAGACAAACTGTTAGAGAGAAAAGCAAGACTAAATTGAGCTACTAAGCCCCATATGGGTTACATGATCCTTGAAAATATAAGCCGACAGTCCTTTAGTCATAGGATCAGCAATCATCAAAGTAGTACTAATATGCTCAAAATTCACATCTTGCTTCTTCACATAGTCTCTAACCATCAAGTACTTTATGTCGATGTGTTTGCTTCGGCTGCCACTTTTATTATTCTTAGAAAAGAAAACTGCAGCTGAATTGTCACAAAAGATTCTCAATGGCCTTGAAATGGAATCGACAATCCTAAGGCCGGAAATAAAGTTCTTCAACCATAACGCCTATGATGTAGCTTCACAACATGCTATAAATTCAGCTTCTATTGTGGATGTTGCAACAATAGTCTGCTTGACACTTCTTCAAGATACAGCACCTCCAGCAAGGAGGAAAATATATCTTGAAGTAGATTTACCTGTGTTTTTACATCCACCCAAATCAGAGTCTGAATATCCAGTTACTTCCAATGAGTCAGAGTATTTGTATGTATTTGTATGTGAGCTTAAAATCCTTGGTTCCTTGCAAATATCTCAAGACCCTTTTACCAGCTTTCCAATGGTCAAGACCAGGGTTACTTTGATATCTGCCAAGCATCCCTACCGCAAAAGTAATATCAAGTCTAGTACAGACCTGTGCATACATAAGGCTCCCAACAAGCGAAGCATAGGGAATGTCTTTCATTTGCTCCTTTTCCAATGCGTTTTGTGAACATTGATTCAACGAGAATTTGTCACCTTTAATTATGGGTGCTGCTATAGGTGAACAGTTCTTCATCCCGAATCTTTCCAGAATTCTTTCAATGTGGGCCTTTTGACACAGTCCAAGCAATCTTTGAGATCTGTCTCGGTGAATCTCTATGCCAATGACATAAGAGGCTTCTCCCATATCCTTCATCTCAAAATTCTGGATAAGGAACTGTTTAGTCTCGTGCAACAATCCCAAGTTACTACTTGCAAGCAAAATATCATCCACATATAGGAATAGAAAAATATATTTGCTCCCACTTATCTTAAGGTATATACACTGATAAATGATGTTCTCCATAAATCCAAATGAAGAAACAACATTATGAAATTTAATATACCATTGGCGGGAAGCCTGTTTTAGCTCATAAATGGATTTATTCAACTTGCAAACAAGGTGACTTTTGTCCTTATCACAAAATCCTTCAGGCTGACGCATGTATACCTCCTCTTCAAGATCTCCATTCAGGAAAGCTGTTTTCACATCCATTTGATGTAACTCCAAATCAAAATGAGCTACTAATGCCATGATTATTCTCAATGAATCCTTCTTTGATTCTGGAGAAAAGGTTTCATGGTAATCAATGCCTTCCCTTTGAGTAAATCCCTTGGCTATAAGTCTGGCTTTAATCGTTCGATATTACCCAAAGAGTCTCTTTTAGTTTTAAAGACCCACTTGGAACCTATGGTAGAGGATCCCTTTGGTAATTCGACGAGATCCCAGACTTTGTTTTTAGCCATAGATTCTAACTCTTCTTTCATGGCATCATACCAAAGCGTGGAGTTTTCTCCACTCATGGCTTGTGAAAATGAGCATGGATCATCTTTTAGTCCAATATCATAATCAGACTCTTGGAGATACACAATATAGTCGCTAGAAATTGCTGATTTTTGAATTCTTGAGGATTTTCTCACTCCTACTAGTTCTGACACTTCTTCAGTGGGTTAAGGTAAAATGGGTTGATCTTCCTGTGGCTCCTCAAGTGGTGGTGGCTCTTGAACTTGTTGTTGTTCAGATAATTCATGAGAATTTTTCTGAGCAACATTCAAGTTCCCAATATATAAAGGTACCACAGGTGGTTCCCTTATTTCTTCCAATTCCAGTCTTTGAGTCAAACCACTCCCACTCTCTTCATGCTCCTCAAGAAATTTAGCGTTTCTAGCTTCAACAATTTTAGGAGAATGAGAAGGACAATAAAACCTAAATCCCTTAGAG
The DNA here is from genome assembly GCA_026770625.1 of Nicotiana glauca. Taxonomy (NCBI): domain Eukaryota; kingdom Viridiplantae; phylum Streptophyta; class Magnoliopsida; order Solanales; family Solanaceae; genus Nicotiana; species Nicotiana glauca. Next base: position 530,941 of record MU704545.1, read on the forward strand.
TTAATTGCATAGCCAATAAAATAACCGCTTATTGTTCTTTCATCCAACTTCTTTAGTTGTGGGTTATAAACCCTCACTTCAGTTGGACATCCCCAAACGTGTAAATGATTTAAACTAGGTTTCCATCCTTTCCGTAACTCAAAAGGTGTCTTGGGTACAGCCTTGGATGGAACCCTATTTAAAATATACACAACGGTTTTTAAGGATTCACTCCATAAGGATAAAGGTAAACTTGATCTGCTAATCATGCTTTTTACCATGTCCATTAATTTCCGGTTCCTTCTTTCCGCCACACCATTTTGTTGTGGTGTTCCTGGCATGGTATATTGAGCAATTATACCTTCACTTTCAAGGAACTCAGCAAATGGACCCTTAACTTGTCCCTTATCTGTGTACCTTCCATAATATTCTCCACCCCTATCAGATCTTACAATTTTGATCTGAGCACCAGTTTGTTTCTCTACTTCTGTTTTGTAGACTTTAAAAGCATCAAGTGCTTCTGATTTATTAAACAGAAAATAGATATACATATATCTTGAATAGTCATCAATAAACGAGATGAAATATCTCTCACCATTCAAGAAAGGGGTAGGAAAATGTCTGCATATGTCTGTATGTATAATCTCAAGTAATTGAGAACTCCTTTTGGCACCTTTAGTTGATTTGTTGGTCTGCTTACCCTTTATGCAGTCCACACAAGTCCGAAAGTCAGAAAAATCAAGAGTTTTTAGAACTCCATCATTAACCAACCTTTTGACTCTATCAATAGAGATGTGTCCCAATCTCTTGTGCCAAAGACTAGATGAGTTCTCATTGATAATACATCGCTTAGTGCCAATTTTTTTTATCATGCAAGGTTAAAATATTGCATTCAAATGTGGGGTCTCGCTCAAATTTATATAAATTTCCATTCAAATTTCCAAAACCAATAACTTTATTATCTTTCAAAAGTTTCACAGAAGGATAATGAAAATTCAAATCGTATCCACTAATCGATAGTCTTGAAAGAGAAATTAAATTTCTAGAATATTCTGGAACATAAAAAGTATTTTCTAAATCTAAGTGAAAACCATCCTTCAAAATGAGCCTATAAGTCCCACGCCTTCCACACGTGAACGCGTCCTATTGACAGAATAGACGTATTGTTCACTTCCTATCGGCTTCCTCTAAGTTAGAAAGCCCTGCATGATTTTGGCAATGTGAATTGTAGCACTAGAATCAATCCACCATGTCTTATCAGAAACTTCAGTAAAATTAGATTCATAACATACAAAGGTAAAATTACCTTTCTTCTCAAGCCATTTCTTGTATTTCAGGCAATCTTTCTTCCAGTGTCCCTTCTTCTTACAGAAACGACAAGCATCTTTGTCAAATGTGCTTTTCTTCTTCATGGGAACACTTCTGCCCTTCTTTGCAGTTCTCTTACCATGAGTCACCATATTAACACTTTCATGAATCAAGCTTCAACCTCTCTTCTTCTTGAACACACATGGTCAAAAGTTCATTGATTGACCATTTATCCTTATGTGTGTTGTAAGAAATATTAAACGGACCATATTCCGCTGGAAGTGAGTTGAGAATGAAATGCACAAGAAATGGTTCAGATATATCAACCTCAATGGACTTGAGTTTAGCAGCAATGTCTATCATCTCCATAATGTGCTCACGCACTGTACGACTTCTGTCGAAAGTCATACTTGAGAGCCTCTTCATAAGGGTGCTGGCCAATGCCTTGTCAAAGCTTACGAATTGTTCATCAATTGCCTTCATGTAAGCTTTTACCTTATCGCTACTAGGGATAGAACCCCTAATGTTTTGGCTTATGTGAGCTTTTATGAGCATTAAACTTAAGCGATTAGATCGCTCCCACTGCTCATAATTAGCTTTAGCAGCTGGCGTACTTGATTCCGTGGGGATATGTGGTTCATCCACACGGAATGCCAGGTCCAGATCCGAGCACCCTAAAGTGAGAAGGACTTTCTCCTTCCATTCAGCATAATTGTCACCAGAAAGCATTGGAATTCGAGCATTCTCATTAAAAATAGCGGTAGGAAAAGCGGTAAAGACTGCAAGACAAGGATAAACATACATAAGCTATGAAGCACAATCCATCAAAGGTGAATCGCGTAAAATACCGATTCGAAGTAAATTTTAGACCTTCCTGTAGGCAAAGGTTGCATCCCATGCATAGAATTTACTTTACTTTATTAGACTAGTAAACCAAGATATACAATAAATTAATCCGTACCTTTGGGCATAAGATTATTTTCAAATTAAAGGTTTACTATCTCATTCAAATTAATCCCACCAAAATGGTTACTTCCCTGTAGGGCCGAGTGCCATTTTAATGGGATAATTGGACTATATAGATGCCATTATAAATTTTAATCACTAAACTTTATATTATTAAATAACTAAATATCTTTTATGTCAAGTATAACTTTATATGATTAAATAACTAAATATCTTTTATGTCAAGTACTCAAGACGTTGTGGCTACTCCCAAATACATGACACAAAAGAAAACACAAAATGACATCTTAGAATATTTAGCTTTAAATATCAATTTAAGCAGAATATTGCGTGGCGCCAAATTAGGCACACTGGGTAGAAGTTTAGCTCCATATTACCCCAAGGCTAATTCTCATAATTAAGATATTACCAGAGTCGCTTCAGTCATATCGAGATTTTTAGTGTACACAAAACCATATAATGACATGACTCTAAAGCTTGAATAAACAAAACTTATTACTAATATCATTTGTTAATGTCATAGAATCCTTGTTCTACTACAAATCTCATAAAGCATTAATCAATAGTGTAACTTTCGTTTTACATCGGAAACAACAAGAGATTTGTAAATTAGAGGGAAAGTCACGCATAAATAGTGTTACTGAAACATAAATTCAGAAAGCCTTTATTGAGATGGGATAACTAGATATTAAATCAAAATAGTTCAGGTATCAACTGAATCTTGTTAACCAAAGTAGATCTCATCCTTTAATTCTTATCAGACTTTCAAAAACCAAAACTTGTCACATATTCACATAAATAATATGCTTTTCCACAACAATCGAAGTCAAGTGGATATTTTGACCAATAAGAACTTCTCAAAGTCAGAAGCAGAATCTAGAATGAAAAGCCAATATTCAGGAGGCTAACAGTAACTTAATAATATGAATACAAGTAATGGCTTCTCATGAATTACCTTCATAATATTATTAAACTAAGGTTCTAACCCAACTTTATTAAAAGATAAATAAAGTTTCTCGCTACTGGTTGGGTTAAATCTGTTCGAACCGAACGCGCCGTAAAGTTTTAAACACAAAAATACGAACAACACGATTTCATCAAGTTTAAGCCTCTTTCTTGAATAAAAAATATTCATAATCATCATCAACATATACTGAACAACACAGCTAAAAGGCCGGCTCTGATACCACATGTTGAAATACCAACACAGCGGAAATTAACTAAGAAACGTACCTTCAGCCATAGTTGTTCAAGTATTGCAGAATCCCCTTGTAAAACTTTGACAGAAAACCTAGGAGTCTTCTAGCCTGCACCTATTGTTGGATGGCAGACTGATGGAGTCACATGCGTATTTATAGGTAGGCTAGGGACTCTAAGGCAAATACTTTAGTCCTAGAGACTTCTCCATAAATTATAATTACCCTAGGGACTACTAATATATGGTAATTTCTTTCCATCAAAGAACCTATCATATATGCATAACTACGTAATATTATCTGATATATTTTTTCCTTTGGGAGACAAGGTAAATAATATATTACCTTATATGTGGGCCACACACTAGAAATTTCTAGAAAGATACTATGGATTTCTTACCTTGCTAAGAAACATACATGGGCAAATCATGACATTTAAGTAAAAATTCCAGCACAAACATTATTCAAAAGAGTAAAAAAACTAATATACACCAAAAAAATTCTTGTTAATTGTTACCAACAAATAGGAGCATATGAAAGAAAGACGGAGATAAAACTCAACAAAATGGAGAGCAGACACCAGAAACAAAGTTAGCTAAAAATTGAGAAACTTAATAGGAAAACCCAAAGTGGAGGGCAGGAAGAAGAGCAGAGAAACATAGGAGAAACCTTGAGAGAAACCAAGGAACAATGGCCTGAAAGAGGAGCCACACTAACATTAGTGACAAAGACTATAGCGGCAGCAACAACAAGAACAACATTAGAAAGCAAAAAAATTGCACAAAAAAAATGGAACCCAATTCTTGCAAATCGAAAAAGAGATACCTGAGGAGCAGTGGATGCGTGAACAGAGTGACATAATCTCAGCTTTGTGATAACTCGATCATCAATTTTGAAATTAGATTGTCATCCAAAATAGCACAAGAAAATACAACATCAGCAGAGTGCATAGCCATGGTGATGAAATCAACGGTGAGAAAAAGTAAATGGTGCAGTAATTAGTTGTAGTACAAAAAAAGGTTTAGGGCTTAAGATAAATGGGTAAAGGACGGTGAGTGAGAGGGGAATGTTACACATAAATGAAAGTACACGTGCTTTCTTAAATACAGTACACCTGTCTGAAAGACATGAAAATTAAGAGATATTCGTACACATATCCCATACAACTTATACAGCTTTTGGTACAATTATTATATGTTTTCCTCCGTCTCTTCACCATTTATATATAGTAGAAATAATAAAGCTTGAATTTTTTGTTTAAAAATTAGATTTAAATGAATTAATTTGAATTTGATTTTTCAAAATCCTTTTATTCTATTTGTTGATTATCAAACCATTTTTTATTTTCTAAAAAATTGTTGATTTACATTTAGGCTGATTTTTGTAACCGTCTTGGATTTTCTATTTTGAAACCAACCAGCTCAATTTTATAACTTAACATCGATATATAATCACCTCTAATAGACTTACTTAAGTTTCTTCTTATCACGTTTTGTCTTTGCTAGAACTATTTCAAGTTTTCAACCATATTTTTAATTTTATATAGGCTTCTCATATCTTACAAAACAAAAAGAACACTTTTAATTCAAGTTAGTGTATGTTGATTTGGATTTTGACTGAGTATCAAAATATAGATATGGATTTTTGGTTTGAAACCGGACTGTACAATGTTTATCTTCTAAAACCGAAAACCTAACTCGTTGGCATCGAATTTAGTTTCCTAACTAACAATGAGTTATGTTTTCTTCTTTTTCTTCTTTTTTGTAAAGCAAAAAGTTTGTTTTGTTTTTCTCCCGGTGACCGATACTTGCATTGGATTCCAAATATATCCAAATTTGCGCCGCGCAATGTCCAATTCAGGGGAAAGCTCTCCCTACCAAGGATTTTTTCATGCACAGGGCTCGAACACGAGACCCCTGGTTAAGGAAATAGTAGCCCCATCCAATGCACTACATCCTTTGATGGTAAGCAAAACGTTCATCTAGCAAAAACTTTATTAAAATGTATGCCCAATGTATATAGTAAAAATTGGTCTCATAAGTTAGGTGATTTGGAAAGCGACACGTGTCGAGGATAACCAGTCGGCAGTGGCTCAACCACGGGGATACCGCCGGATAAGAAGCAATTCAAAATATGATCGTTATGAAATCGTTATAGAAGACACTAAGATTCCTCCGACCTTTATTAGCCTTTACTACCCTTTATTATTCTATATTAACTTTTAATTACCTTTTAGTATAACATTAATATTGGTAATTAATGGGGCATGATTTGTAATCAAGCACTCATAGCTCTAGTATAAATAGAGACTTCCATTATATTATAAGGGAGGAGAAGACATGATCAAGAAATACTAATAGCAAAAGACTTATATTCTGTATCTCATTCTCTTAAGCTTTATCCAAGCGTGTACGAGGTTTTTCAATTATTATCGATCCCAGCGAGAACATTCTAAAGCCCATGCTTGTTTCTTCTTCAATTATCTTTATTTATGATGTTTGCACTTTATTATTTTACTTTATTGGATCAATTTAATCCACGTATCTGTAAACCACGTTATATATTTAACTGTACCATTTTACAGGTAAATAATTTGGCGCCCGCCGTGGGGCTTAAACAATTGTGGTATTATTTTGATCTGTTCATCTTTTACTAAAGTACTTTGAAACTTTTCTGTTGTAAGCATAAAACAGCTATAACACCCAATAATGTCAACAACTCGTTTAATATTAGAACAAACAACAACAAAGAGCTTGTAAACAATATCCATGATGGAAATCAACCGGATGGTTCAACCAATGAAATCCGTCTCAATAGGAATGAGTCAACTCCTAACTGGGTAGAAAAAATTACACGACATAAGAGGCGTCCTACCCGTGACGATATGGATGATGAGTTGATGGCCGATACTGTAAAAATGTTGAGAGGACAACAACAGAAGATCATGAATCATCTCACAAGACAGGACCAAATAATGACTGAGCTCCAGCAATCACTATCGGGGGCTTCAAATAATTCAAATGGTGGAATTCGAATCTCTCTTGGCGTACTAATAAGTCAAACGGTCCTGGAATCAGAAACGTTGCTTTAAGAAGAAAGGTTAGATCAAACTATAACCAAGTATGCGTTGCATGCAACGGATCTAAAAGTCTATATCAAACTATAACCAAGCATGCAGTGCATGCAGCGGATCTGAAAATGAAAACAATGCAAATGATTCTTTCAAAGCAAAATTCATGAGATGTATGAGAGAAATAAATTCTCGAATGGATCAGAATGTTAAAGAATTTCATGCTCGGATAGATCAGATTTCGGGGGCACCACATGTCCTAAAGGGCCCGGACTCAAAAAACTATTTTCAATTGTCATTCAAACCCAGTGCGGCCTTGGAATTGATTTCGAAGAGATTCAAGATGCCCGATATTTCGAAGAATGATGGAACATTGGATCCACAGGAACACATTAAAACTTACACTACAACCATGAAAGAAAATGATTTGGCTCCACATCAGATCGAATCAGTCTTGTTAAAGAAATTTGGCGAAATTCTAACAAAGGGGGCTTTTACATGGTATTCACTTTTACCCGAACATTCAATTGATTCTTTTGAAATGCTTGCAGATTATTTCATCAAAGTTCATGCTAGTTCCTATTCAAGAATTCTTATTCAATGTCAATGCTGCCTTTTTTTTTTATTCCTTTCTTTCTACTAGTTCTTACATAGAAGTTTGCAGGAAGTAAACATAGTCTTTCCTTCTAAAGTCACGTCTTTCAGTACTAGGACTGGAGTTAAGTACTTTTGAGTAGCTCTTTGCCCAAAGCCCTCCTTCTAACTTATTTTAGAAATACCAACACTAAATAGCTTTAGCATTTCTTAAGTTGAAAAGGTATTTCTAGATACTAGAGCTCAGGGGAAAGTTTGGAACCCCAGTAGTAGAATGGAATCAGTTTACCTGGATGACTTCCATGCCAACACGATTACTTTAACTCATCACTACCTCGTAAAGGCGTTGTGAATAGGGAGAAAGAAAAAGTCCAAGCTAGGAACCAAATATATTTAGAATTGCTCAAAAAGACTTCGAGTTGCTGCGAGAGTTCTTGATCCGATTGCAAAAGGAGAGGATAATGTTGCCAGCAGTACCAGATGAATGGGTGGTAGAAGCATTTACTAAGGGTCTCAATCCTATAAGCTTTGATTCCTCAAGAAAGTTGAAAAAGACTTTGTTGGAATTTCAAGCAACAACATAGGCAGATGTTCATAACAGGCACGAGTCCAAGATTTGCTTAGAAGATGATCATATAATTACATCGACATCTCGACATTTCTATAGCCCGGAATCAAGGTCAACCGAACTTTAATCGAAGGCACTCCAAACACCTGTTTAAACCATATCGATTAGGATCATAGACTGACAGGAGGCAGGAGCGTGCCTCGTAATGAGTCGCCCTAAAATAACTAGTATGTCAATGAATGCTGGGGACTGCAGCAGAAACCATAATATTAATGTCACGACCCCGGTTCGCCCTCCGCGAACCATCGTGATGGCACCTAGTCTCTACGACTAGGTAAGCCTAACAGTGCAGAAAATAAACCAATTTGCGGAAAAATAATTAAAAACTGAAATAGTAAAATAAAACAATGTTTAAAAGTGCCGCTCGACATACACAATATCAACTCTCGAAAACTAAATACATTTCCCAAAACCCGGAATCTCATGATCACAAGCCTTTGGATGTCTACAAGTGTCTAACTCCAGAATGTCTAACAAAGAAACAAAAGTACAGAAGGGTTAATACAAAAGGGAGAGTAGAAAGGGACTCTTCTGTTTGCGGACGCAGCAGATATACATCGGAGTCTCTACAACGCCTCGCCTCACGAGTGATAAGTCTAAGTGGAGGTACCTGGATCTGCACATGAAAAATATGCGCAGAAAGGACATGAGTACACCACAGCGGTACTCAGTAAGTACCAAGCCTAACCAAGGTCGAGGCCCTACTGAGATTAAATAAAATTTAAGGTAAAACAGTACAGTTGAAAGATAAGAGTAAGAGTTAATACATGATAGAAAAGATAATAATAACTGAAAATAGAGGCAAAAGCAATCACAAGAAATACCACTTTTCACAAATATAAATATCCGGGGATCTCTCAGTATCCCGAGGATCTCTTGGTATCCTCAATATATGCCAGGGATCTCTTGGTATCCTCAATATATACTAGGGATCTCTTGGTATCCTCAATATATACTAGGGATCTTTTGATATCCCGAGGATCTCTTGGTATCCTCAATATAATTGATGGGATCTCTCGGTATCCCGCACTTCAGCTCAAATCATAAATACTTACAGGGGATCTCCCGGGATGCCGTTTCGTAGTCCTAAAGTAAAACACACAACAATAACACAAGGAATACTCAATTAAACTCAACTTCATACCAATGTAACACAAGCAATTCTAACCTAGCATGTTTCCCGTAATACAAATAAGGCAGTTAAAGTAAATAAAGTAATTAAGTCAATTAGACATGCTTCTCTAAGCTAACGGCAGACTTAAATTCCAAGTAGTATAAGCAGAGAAGGAAAAACACAATTTAAGCTATATTAGTGAAAATAGGATTTTTAATAATTAGCACAAGTACGCACTCGTCACCTCACGTACAAGGCATTTTAATTATCACAATACCAATCCTAAGGGGAATGTCCCCCACACAAGATTAGGCAAGCCACTTATCTCGAACCAGCTCTAAATCAACCTGAAACCACGCTTTTGCCATGAGTAATCGACACCAAATGGCCCAAATCTATTCAATTCAATTGCATAATATAAATAACACTTCAAGTAACTGATTCTACAAATATATTCTAAGCTAATATGCGAAATTAGGTAAAATAACCAAAACGTCCCTCGGACCCACGTCACGGAATTGGGTAAAATTTATATTTTCAGAATCCCCATACTCTCACAAGTTCATGCATACCAAAAGTACCAAAATTGGACCTCAAATGGTCCTTCAAATCATCACTCAAAGGTCTCTAATTAATCAAGCACTAAACCTCAATTTACCACTAATTTCCCTTAAATTGTCATGCTTAGAATGATAAAAATCACCATAATAACGAGTTTAGGTTCCAAGAATCTTACCTCCTCGAAGATCCCTTGAATTCCCTCTCAAAAACCTCCCCAAAAGCTAAATTCCCGGATGAAAGTGGTGAAAGAATAACTCAAATTCGCGAAGGCAACTATTTATATGTTCTACCCAGCGAATCCGCTTCTCCGGCCATGGGACCGCACCTGCGGTCCCGCTTTTGAGGAACAAAAGTCGCATCTGCGACAAATCACTAAAGTCCAGCTTCCCCACCTGGGGTTTCCCTTACACAGATGCGGTACCGCTTTTGCGGTGAAGCTCCCGCTTCTTCGGCTCCTGTTGTCTCTCCCCTTTCCGCTTATGTGATGATACCACCGCTTCTGCGGCTATGCACCTGCGGGACCCAATCGCAGGTACGGTTATAACAGAAGATCAGCAGTTGAAGCTGCTCAAACGAACTTCCAGTTCTTCCGACAACCTTCCAAAACCATCTGGAGGCCCCCCGGGACCTCAACCAAAAGAACAACCAAGACATATACCACTATCCAAACTTATGCCAATCCTTAAAACACCCAAAACAACACTGGATCAATCAATTAGCATCAGATTCAAGCCTACGAACTTAACAAACTCTCAAAATACGCTTTCGATCAAAAAGTCTATCAAATCTCGTCCGAATGACCTGAAATATTGCACACACATCACATTCAACACTACGGAGCTACACAACAGTCCCTCGGATCAAAATCTCACTATCGAACCGGAAACTTCAAAAATTCAACTTTTGGCATTTCAAGCCTAAATTAGCTACGAACCTCCAAGTACAATCCAAACACGTTCCTAAATCCCAAATCACCCAACAGAGCTAACGGAACTATCGAAATTCCATTCCGAGGCTGTTTTCACATAGTTCCAACTACGGTCAAATTTCTGAAATTTAAGCTCTTATTTAGGAACTAAGTGTCCCAAAACTCTCCGAAACTCCAAATAATTCCTCTCGGCAACTCACAATAGCAGAAACAAATACGGGGAACGTAGTTAATAGGGTATCGGAGCGTAAATTCTTAAAACGACCGGCCAGATCGTCACAATTAAGTACTGAAAGCATATGAAGATGGCTCCAAAACAACCCATACAGGATACGGAGATAGACCAAACTGGTTCCGAAATAAAGAAAAGGATTGGGGACTGCCAAATTAGCCCCGGAATATTTTTTTAGAAGGAATCAGAATCAAGAATCGGTTAGACCCAATAAATGTCAGTCCGGCTGCAATTCTCTTGCAACGTATTTTTGCTTATTTCCCGTAAATTGTCGTATACGAAAAGTTATAAATACTTATGTATGTTCAAGTAATGGAATGAAGCAAAACCTACACCTTCTAAAACATTCTCGTATATGTCTGAATGAACAAAATCATTCTTGAAATTTGCTTATACTTAAAAGCAAATAAGGATTACAAATCTGAATAATTGTGCCCGGATGAACAGGAGACGACCTTTTCATAAGCACTGTAAACATAAGGGCCTTCTCTTATAAAGCCATCCAGTCAAATGGCTAAAGGCAGGATGCCTTATTTATCAATCATAAAGTTAACCAGATGCATTAAATTTTCGGACTTTATCAAAACCAGAGGCACATCCTTAGTCTCTAAGGCTGTGATATTATATAAAATTTCGGGTATAACTAAAAACCCAAGAGTCAAAACTCAAAAAAAAAAAAAAAATTCGGGGACAACTAAAAATCCAATAGTCAAAACTTAAACAAAAGTTTTCGGGTACAACTGAAAAATCCAAAAGTCAAAACTCAAAGAAAAGTTTTAAATACAACTAAAAACTCAAGGATCAAAATTAAAAGATTAAAAGTTCCGTGTGGACACTAAAAATCCGAGATCAAATTTTTTGTGATGGTGATACTTCTTCAGCACCAATCAGTCATCAACGAAAGAATAATAAGTGGTGGAGTTGTCATCTGAATCCCTAAATTTTGCACTCTTTTCTTCGCCCGATTATTGTCCTGATTGAGTTTTTCCGGAGAGGTTTTTAGTGAGACAGTAACGAGGGTGGAAAGGAAAAAAATTTCTATTTTTCGTTCACATCACAGTGAGTAACCGAAAAGTGAGGGAACTATTTGTATAAGATAAAAACTGGTCTCGAGAGTTATTTGCCTTCGAAAGCGACATGTGTCAAGGATGGCCAGTTGGCAGTGACTCAACCATGATGACACCGGATATGAACCTATGATCGGATAAGAAGCAATTTATGATATGCTCGTTATGAAAATGTTACAGAAGACACCAAGATTCCTCCGGCCTTTATTAGCCTTTACTACCCTTTGTTATTTTGTATTACCTTTTAATGACCTTTTATTATAATATTAATATTGATAATTAATGGGGCATGGTTTGTAATCAAGCACCCCATAGCTCTAGTATAAATAGAGGCCGTCGTTCTATTATAAAAGGAGGAGAAGACACGCTCAAGAAATACTAATAGCAAAAGACTAATATTTTTTCTCTCATTCTCTTAAGTTTTATACAAGCGTGTTCGAGGTTTTTCACTTATTATAGATCCCAATGGGAACATTCTAAAGATCATGCGTGTTTCTTCTTCAATTATCTTTATTTAATTTGCTTGCACTTTGTTATTTTACTTTATCGGGTCAATTTAATTTACGTGTTTATAAATCACGTAACATATCTATACGATTTTATGGATAAACACCTTACACAACTTGATTTTCACAATTTCAATTTTTTTCTTTTATAAATATGTATTTTTCTACCTTCAACCGGAACGCCTACTTAATTCCCTTAAAAATATTTTTCTGAAATTGAGTCTTTTGTCTTTTCTCCGATTATTGTTTCATTCTACTTAAAGTTAGGCCTTTTAATTGAATGCATATAGAGAAAAATAAAAAGATGAAGAAATTAAAATTTCCTACTTTCATTCAGACAAAAATATTTTTTTGATCAAACAGATATGTTAAGTTCAACACTTTTCATAGTTAGATTTCATTACAAATTTCACTAAGACCTGAATCACGATCCAGGAAAAATTTTAAAGTAAAATGATTAAAAATTTCTTTCTTTTCTGTTGTCTTATTTAATCTACAAGTAAAATGAAAGCACCAAATTTATAGCCACTAAAACAATCCAAAATTTAATTTTTGAAAGAAATTCCTTATTCCTTAATAAAAATAAAACTCCATGTTCTATAATGTTACACTAAAGCCAATGGTAATGTCCAATTTAACACATGCACACCACATTACATGTCATAATACGAGTGGCTCCTGCATCAGAATTCAAAAATGAAGAGAAATTATATTTAAAGAGATTGATATCACTTTTTGATAAGCAATATTTATTGGTCCGACTAATTGAGATTTAGTTTGTGTAGGTCTCATTAAAGGATAAAGAATTTTTTTATTTTTTGGAGCTCGAACTAGAGACCCCTGATTAAGAGTAGAGGAATCCTATATATCCCACCATATTCATGATAAATTAACTAGGAAATTATGAGTTAATCAAGGGTGTACTAAAATATTTTGAAATGGGACTTTGGAATTGAGATGAATTAAAGAGCACCTTCAAACTTTACTTTATAAATTATAGACTAGATGTCAACATTTAGCGACAACTATAATTAGAATCATTAAAATTCCTATCATGACATTGGAGTTTTCATAACAGTGCATTTCCATCATATGTCAGTTGGTGTTTAAAAAAAAAAAAGTATTTTAACTTTTAGCCCGCATCAGAAATTATTTACATTCGAAAGTCGAAAACATGCATAAATTTATACGGAAAAGGTCCTGAAATACTTCTTTACTATTAGAAATTGTTTAAAATTACCCATCATTATATTATTGGTTCTGAAAAACCCTTACCTTCTTACTGTTGATATACATATATTCCTAACTTGACGGATTGGACACATGGCACTCATCCAAGGCTATTAATCCATCCGATCTTAAATTAGACTTGAGATTACCCGCTGCCTGACCCACCTTATTGTGCCCTTCAATTAAAGAAGGGATTTTTCATTCATATATATTATTGGAAACTTTATTACCCTAAATGTTTATGTTTAGTAAATTACCTTACCTACACAAGTTTTATTTATAAAATATATATATTCCACCTTAAAAGGCTCTCAATGTCTTCAATTTGTCAACCTAAAAACTACTAATTGGTAGAGGTCAAACCTACTTAATAATAAACTTCCAAAACCGTATTTACTCATTGTCAATATTCATTAATGCATGGGCTTCTTCCATTAGTTTGACGAAAGTACGCCAGCTTTTCCCTGAGTTTGAAGGAATTGCTTAATTTCTACTTAACAATAAGGCCATCTTTCAGTAAATTGTTCTATTCATATGACAAAGATAAAGAAGCCACGTAGGATGAGCGCTGTAGGAAAAATTAGGATTAATATTTTTATGACGTTGATCCTTACGTCCAAGAATGATAAACGAACTTTGTTGCATGATGGTGGTTGTGCTGTGTTGAAGGTTCTGCTAAAGACACAACTTCTTTACATATGCTCCATACTGCAATTAGAGAATGAAAATTAAATAAGGACGGACAATTGAAACTTTAACGAATATTAACAAAACTCTAACGAATATTAAAAACAGTAGAAAGATTTGTTATTTGGAAACCAGAGGACAAAGACTGCTGCAAATTCTCTGTTTCTCCTGTTAAAGATGACATAAACTAATTCGCCGGAGATACAGAAGTAAAATTAATAGTTGTACATGATTCTTTGCTCTCAATTGACCCATTTTTGACCAATTGAAGATGGTTATGTGGTAAAGGAGGTAAACATTGAATTGGTGTTGGAATGTAAATTTTAGGAATTTTTGTTTGTGGATTTTCAATTTCTTCTATTTGGAGGTTATGATTTTTGATAGAGTTTTGATCTAATCTTTGTTGTTGGGGTTTAGAACGAGGAAGAGGAGTAGAAATTGGACCTTTACGAAATATGGCATGACCAATTCTATTTTTATCAAGTAAAGAAATGAACTTTTTGAATTTGTTAACAGCAACATCAGCTACGGCTGTGTAATCAGCAGATACAGAGGGGTTTTGATCTAATCTTTGTTGTTGTTTTTGGTTTTGAAGAGATTGAGAAAACAAATGGATTAATTTCATACAACTAATTATATATTATACAATTTATCTACAACTTTCACATATTATTTCACCCAGTTAAATACAACTACAATAACATACAACTTAAATACAAAATCTTATACAACATATCTTTTGTATATTTTGTATCTGATTTATACATAGTAGAAACAAATTTCATATAACTAATTATATATTATACAACTTATCTACAATTTTCATGTATTATTTCTACTCATTTATATACAACTACAATATCATGCAACTTAAATATAATTTTTATACAATGTTGTTTAACTTTCATACAATAGTTAAATAAATAAAAGCAAAAATATATAAACAACAGAATACAATTTTTATAGAATTTTACTACAATTTCTGCAGTATAATATATGCCATGTCTTCTTCTTCTTCGAGTTTCAATTTGAAATTCAGCCAAAACCAAGTCTAATCTTTACCAAAACCCCTCAAAATTGAGATATAAACTCCAAACCATATTTCTAATTATTTGCAACAACATCCAATCCAAACAAATAATGATTTTTGAAAACCCAAATTCGAATCCAAAGCTTCAAAGCTTTTAATGGCTGTCAATGGTGGAATTGTTGTTCTCTTTTCCTTTGCTTTACATTACTGAAATTTGGGATTGAGAGATAGAGAGAGACGTAGAGAGAATTCTCAATTCTTTGCAACAACATCCAATTCAAACAAATAATGTTTTTTGAAAAATCAAATTCGAATTTAAAGCTTCAAAGCTTTTTAATGGTTGTCAATGGTAAAATTGATGTTCTCTTGTGCAAGATACGTGTGGAGGGAGGTGGGATGTAGGGAGAGAAATGTGGGAGAGTGGAAAGATACATTAGAGTAATTTTAAGACACTAATTATTATTATTAATTTACTTAAAATATACATAAATGATAATTGGGTATATCAAATATAATTATAGTAAAACTTGAGTAGGAACAGTAATATAGTAGTGTATAGGAATGTAAAAATTTCATTAAATAAAGACCATATAGTACAAAATACTCACGCCCCACCCCACCCTACCCTATTGTACCCTCCTTCTCCCCACCCCCTCCTCTCATACTCTTGACTTGTTCCCCACTCCCCCTAAAACCCACTTTCTACATTTCTTCACTGCCATACTTTCACGGCCCTAACCCCGCACTGATCGTGATGGCGCCTGTCGTGAAGACAAGGCCAGCCAACTAGCCCAACTCGTCTCTTTCAAAATAGTTAAGCATAATTGAACAGAATATAACTTAATGATATAAATCAACGAAATTACAACCCAACACAGCCCTAATCAGGGTGTTACAAGTCACGAGCATCTATAAGAATACGATTTCCACTTTACAAGTCTAGAAATACACTGAACAGGAATAATGAATAACATAGAAAGACAGTGGTGCTGCGAACGCTGGCAGTCACCTTGCTAAACCTCTACAACTCTGCCTCCACGCAGCCAATATCCGCTACCGGGTGAATCAATACCTGCAACTGCACGCGAGGTGCAGGGAGTAAAGTGAGTGCTCCAAGTCAATGAGTGATAAAGGTAAATAACAGCTGAGCAGTAAGAAATCACGTAAAGCAACCAACAGGATGTATAGAAGTCGGGTACAATTCTCTTAGAAAAACAGTGAAAACTGTGAAATATTTATAAATATCTTGGCTTAGTTTAAATCTCTTTTGAAAATGATCCTTTTAGCGGTTACGAAATGATTTCAAAATAGTTAGTGCTGATAAGCACAGAAAAATTCGCCTCTCGGGCACAAATACCACGATATAACAGGTAAAAAGGAAAATAAATATGCAGGATGCACACACAAAAGTTCGCCCCTCGAGCAATATCTCAAAACAGTACCAGCCCCTAAGGCTCAACATCAATCACTCAGAATAGTATCAGCCTCTCGGGTATAATATCAGTCACTCAGAACAGTATCAGCCCCTTGAGCTCAGTATCATATCACATAGGTACCCGCGCTCACTAGGGGTGTACAGACTCTGGGAGGGGCCCCTCGTGGCATATAAGCAAGGCCTGAAAGCCTTCTCACATCACACTTGAGGCCTGAAAGCCTCCTCACATAACACTCGAGGCCTGAAAGCCTCCCCACAATACACTCAAGGCCTGAAAGCCTCCTCACAATACACTCGAGGCCTGGAAGCCTCCTCACATCACTCAGCATATCCTCACATATGACCCTCGACCTCACTCAGTCTAGAAAATATCATAAGCCCCCCGGGCATCAATAAAATAGCAGTGCTCAGCCCAAACAACAGTGGAAATATCATTTAAGTCTCAAAGTTCAATTAAAACGGCTGAGTTGTAAAACAGTATAATCAACATGACTCAGTTCAAGTAGTATATCAAATAGTGAGGAAAGAGTGATAAAAATCTCCGAAGGGTTCAAATAATTGGCACAAGCCCAAATATGGCAATCAGCCCAAATCATGATAATAACAAATATGTTCCAATCAAATACGCGGTAAAATCATCAATCGGGACGAACTAAGTCACAATCCCCAACGGTGCTCTATCCCACGCTCGTTATCCGGCGTGTAAGTCACCTCAATATAGCACTACGGTGTGCAATCCAGGGTTTCAAACCCTCAGGATATCATTTACAATCATTGCTCACCTCGAACCGGTGAAATCTCTAGCTCGCGACACCTTTTCCCCTCAAATCGGCCTTCACGTGCGTCGAATCTATCCAAAATCAGAGCGAATACATCACAATAGGCTAAGAGAACATAACCCAATAGAAAAGAATCGAAAAACATCAAAAATCATGAAATTTGCAAAATCCGAGCCCCGGGCCCAATTCTCAAAAATTAAAAAATTAGCATCACCGGATTCCTTATCTCGCCATGAGTCTATACATATCAAAATTACCAAAATCGGAGTCCATTTGACCCCTCAAATTCCACTTTGAAATACCAAATTCCCAAGCCCTAGCTTTACCCTATTTTGATGAATTTTAATAAATTTCAATGTATATTCTACCATTAATTCATGTATTTAGGTCAAGAAACTCACCTCCAATCACATCTAGTCGTAATCCCCTTCAATTTCCGTCCAAAAGCTCTCAAGATTGCTCAAAAATGGTGGAAATGGACTTAAGCTCGCGGAACAAAATAAGCTTTAGAACCCTTCTGATAACAGTGATTTTCGCATCTGCGGTTCCATTACTGCATTTGCGGCTACCGCTTTTGCTGATATAATTCCGCTTCTGTGGATCTTCATTAAACCAACGACCGCTTATGCAGTCCCCTATCCGCATATGCGGACCCCGCTTCTGCGGATATTTGTCTGCTTTTGCGGAAGCACCAAGGCCTCACCTTTTCGCACCTGCGACTATTCTACCGCATCTGCGGCCTCGTAGATGCGGCTCTCTTTCCGCATCTGCGGATTCTTCCATCCAAGCCAATGACCGCACCTGCGCAACCGCATCTGCGGTTCCTTTTCCGTAGATGCGGAAATACAAGATACCGGATATACATCAATCTTACCAAGTCCAAAATCATCCCAATGGCCATCCGAAATCACCCCGAGGCCCCCGGGACCTCAACCGAAAGTGCCAACCCATCCTAAAACATCATTCAAACTTTCTCCAATCATCAAAACACCACAAATAACACCAAAACTATCAAATTATATCGGATTCAAGCCTAAGTTCTTCTAAAACTTCTGAATTACGCATTTGATCAAAAAACCCGACCAAACGACGTCCGAATGACCTGAAATTTTGCACACACATCACAAATCCCATAACGAAGCTACAGCAACTCTCGAAATTCCATTTCGGCTCCCAGATCAAAATCTCACCTATCAACCGGAAATCGCCAAAATACTAACTTCGCCCATTCAAGCCTAATTCTACAACGGACTTCCAAAACCAATTCCGATCACGCTCCTAAGTCATAAATAACCCTGCGAAGCTAACCAAATCATAAAAACTCCGATCCGAGCTCGTATACAAATAAGTCAAATCTTGGTCAAACCTTTCAAATTCCAAGATTTCAACTGAAACTGTTCTTTCAAATTCATTCCAAATTTTCCAAAAACCAAAATCAATGATCTACATTAGTCATAATACATAACACGGGGCAAGTCATGCCCGAGAACTGGCTATCAAGGCGCAAAAGCTCAAAACGAACG
This sequence comes from Nicotiana glauca, assembly GCA_026770625.1. Lineage (NCBI taxonomy): Eukaryota > Viridiplantae > Streptophyta > Magnoliopsida > Solanales > Solanaceae > Nicotiana > Nicotiana glauca. The sequence goes on from MU704545.1 coordinate 549,774, forward strand.
GTCGGGTCGTTACATCCTCCCCCACTTAAACATATGTTCGTCCTCGAACGTAACCATAAAAGCCAACCAACCACTGAATAACCTTACCATGCATATACCCGGGGTAATCCCACGTCACCCTATCTCATATAGGTCTGATAACACATTGTAACTGAGATTTCACCATCCAATGTAGCCTATAGGCCATAGAACCACATTACACTTTCTGAAATCATACACAAGATTAGAACCACACATCTATACATCAGAATAAGCCCGAACCAGCTGTAATAGCCCATATCTGCAACCTCAGGTACAATCACATGATATACCACATAACCCAAACACTCGAAACGATAACTTCTATTCACAGCAGCTGCACACGACACCCGAATACCGGTAGAAAACCTCTTATCAACTAAGGTCTTATTCTACATTTTCACATACTGCCAATGATAAAGGAACACACAATAAATCATCACCATTTCTCAGATCAACCATTCATGAAGCCACTTCCCTTTTGACAAATACCACAGTAGATTCCGAGCCGAACCTCGATATTATACTTCCAACAAGCTGAAATCAAATCCGTTCGTATTCATTAGTGACCCCAACGATCACCTCGAATCTAACACACCACTCCGGTGATATGACACCTCAGTACATGCCTAAGTCACAACTTGCATAATACACGCACTAATAAGAATGGTCTGAACATACTCGAATCATGAAAAATGACTCAAACGGAAGAGCTGTACCTCAAGCTCATAAGTACCATCACAACACAAGGCTAAGACCCCATATCACATCATAGAAATAGAACACATGACTCCACTCCGAAAGGTTGTATCTCCTCGTAGCCTCACTACAAATGCGCGATCCTATCCAAACACTGTTACACCCGAAACACCTCAAGTCACTATGCTCAAAATCGATAGCCACACACAATTTGATGTCTGGAACCAAAGCAAATCATTATACCTATGGTGACACAAATAACATATGCCACGCAACCCGATAGGGCATAACCGATACACCATTCTCTAAGCAACGCTCAATTACTCTTCCCGCTCGAATTCCACTAAGAGACCCCAATTGAACCGCACCATATGTGCCTATAACCAACAAATCATAGCATCTCGCAACACAAAAAAGGTACTCACAGATCTCTCCCCAGATCACTGATAAACTCAACAACGGTCGAGTCAATACCTCCCTTAACAATGCCATTCGGAGCCAACCAAGCCGACTCAAGATAGAGCGCTCATCATAAGAGCCCAAATAAGGGAGACAAAATCCTTTCTAGCTGCCCGCTGGGTCTTCAAAATATAAAAATCCCAATAGGACATAATCCGTCGAACATCGTCACTAAGTCTGTGGTACTCCCGACATAGCCATCAGCGCCATCTCACCGCAATAGCCCAAAATAACATAACACGGAAATACCCCAATATCATATCTAAAATCTAACATACCCAGCAAAGAAAGATCCACTCGGCCTCCAAATCTCGGCAGTCACTAGACAATGCTGATACACACGATCTAGAATCGCATCATAGCCTGAATATGAGAACTCCCGGTCTCCAATTCCGTGTAGCACATAGGTCACCCTACTCCATACCGATTAGCGAGACTCTACTAAACCTGCTCATGACTCGTGAGACCTAGTAACCTAGGCTCTGATACCAACTTGTCACGGTCCAAACCCTGCACTGGTCGTGATGACGCCTCTCGTGAAGACAAGTCCAACCAACTAACCCAACTCGTCTCTTTCAAAATAGTTAAGAATAATTGAACAACAAAAATATAACTTAATGATATAAATTAACGAAATTACAACCCAACAGCCCTAATCGGGATGTCACAAGGCACGAACATCTATAAGAATATGATTTGCACTTTACAAGTCTAGAAATACACTAAACAAAAATAATGAATAACATAGAAAGACAGTGGTGCTGCGAACGCTGGTAGTCACCTTGCTAAACCTCTACAACTCTGCCTCCACGTAGCCAATACCCGCTATCGGTTGAATAAATACCAGCAACTGCACGCGAGGTGCAGGAAGTAAAGTGAGTACTCCAACTCAGTAAGTAATAAAGGTAAATAACAGCTGAGCAGTAAGAAATCACGTAAAGCAACCAACAGGCTGTATAGAAGTCGGGTACAATTTTTTGATAAAAACAGTGAAAACTGTGAAATCTTTAGAAATATCTTGGCTCAGTTTAAATCTCTTTTGAAAATGATCCTTTCAACAGTTACGAAATAATTTCAAAATATTTAGTGCTGATAAGCATAGAAAAATCTGCCCCTCGGGCACAAATACCACGGTATAACAGGTAAAAAGGCAAATAAATATGTATGATGCATACACAAAAGTTTGCCCCTCAGGAAACATCTCAAAAGAGTACCAGCCCCTCAGGCTCAACATCAATCACTAAGAACAGTATCAGCCCCTCGGACACAGTATCAGTCACTTAGAACAGTATCAGCACATCGGGCTCAGTATCATATCACATGGGTACCCGCGCTCACTGGGGGTGTACAGACTCCGGGAGGGGCCCATTACAGCCCAAGCGCAATATCAAGCCACCTTGTGGCATATAAGCAAGGCTTAAAAGCCTTCTCACATTACACTTGAGGCCTGAAAGCCTCCTTACATAACACTCGAGGCCTGAAAGCCTCCTCACAATACACTCAAGACCTGAAATCCTCCTCACAATACACTCAAGGCCTGGAAGCCTTCTCACACCACTCAGCATATCCTCACATATGGCTCTCGGCCTCACTCAGTCCAGAAAACATCATAAGCCCCCCGGGCATCAATAAAATAGTAGTGCTCAGCCCAAACAACAGTGGAAATATCATTAAGGTCTCAAAGTTCAATTAAAACGGCTGAGTTGTAAAAACAGTATAATCAACAGGACTCAGTTCAAGTAGTATATCAAATAGTGAGGAAAGAGTGATAAAAATCCCCGAAGGGTTCAAATAATTGGCACAAGCCCAAATATGGCAATCAGCCCAAATCATGATAATAACAAATATGTTCCAGTCAAATACGCGGTAAAATCATCAATCGGGACGGACCAAGTCACAATCCCCAATGTGCTCTATCCCAAGAAGCTCGCTATCCGGCATGTAAGTCACCTCAATATAGCACTACAATGTGCAATCTGGGGTTTCAAACCCTCAAGATATTATTTACAATCATTACTCACCTCGAACAGGTGAAATCTCTAGCTCGCGACGCCTTTGCCCCTCAAATAGGCCTCCACGTGCGTCGAATCTATCCAAAATCAGAACGAATACATCACAATAGGCTTAGGGAACATAACCCAATCGAAAAGAATCGAAAAACATCAAAAAATACGAAATTTGCAAAACCCGAGCCCCAGGCCCAATTTTCGAAAATTAGAAAATTAGCATCACCGGATTCCTTATCTCACCACGAGTTTATACATATTAAAATTACCAAAATCGGAGTCCATTTGGCCCCTCAAATTCCACTTTGAAATACCAAATTCCCAAGCCCTAGCTTTACCCTATTTTGATGAATTTTCACAAATTTCTATGTAAATTCTACCATTAATTCATGTATTTAGGTCAAGAAACTCACCTCCAATCACACCTAGTCGAAATCCCCTTCAATTTTCGTCTAAAAGCGCTCAAGGTTGCTCAAAAATGGTGGAAATGGACTTAAGCTCGCAGAACAAAATGAGCTTTAAAACCCTTCTGAGAACAGTGATCGCATCTGCGGTTCCATTACCGCATTTGTGGCTACCGCTTGTGCGGATCTTCATTAAACCAACGACCGCTTCTGCGATCCCCTATCCGCATATACGGACCCCGCTTCTGTGGATATTTGTCCGCTTCTGCGGAAGCACTAAAGCCTCACCTTTTCGCACCTGCGACTATTCTACCGCATCTGCGGCCTCGCAGATACGGCTCTCTTTCCGCATCTGCGGATTCTTCCATCCAAGCCAATGGCCGCACATGCGCAACCGCATCTGCAGTTCCTTTTTCGCAGATGCGGAAATACCAGATACCAGATATACAACAATCTTACCAAGTCCAAAATCATTCCGATGACCATCCGAAATCATCCCGAGGCCCCCTGGACCTCAACCAAAAGTGTCAACCCATCCTAAAACATCATTTAAACTTGCTCCAATCATCAAAACACCATAAATAACACCAAAACCATCAAATTACATCGGATTCAAGCCTAAGTTCTTCTAAAACTTCCGAATTACGCATTTGATCAAAAAACCCGACCAAACATCGTCCGAATGACCTGAAATTTTGCACACACATCACAAATCTCATAACGAAGCTACAACAACTCTTAAAATTTCATTCCGGCTCCCGGATCAAAATCTCACCTATCAACCGGAAATCATCAAAATACTAACTTCGCCCATTCAAGCCTAATTCTGCACCGGACTTCCAAAACCAATTCCGATCATGTTTCTATGTCATAATTCACCCTGCGAAGCTAAACAAATCATAAAAACTCCGATCCAAGCTCGTATACAAATAAGTCAACTCTTGGTCAAATCTTTCAAATTTCAAGCTTTCAACTGAAAGTGTTCTTTCAAATTCATTCCAAATTTTTCGAAAACCAAAACCAACGATCTACATTAGTCATAATACATAACACGGGGCAAGTCATGTCCGAAAACTGGCTATCAAGGCGCAAAAGCTCAAAACGACTGGTCGGGTCGTTACACACACCTTCTCCCCCATTTCTTTTCTATGTCTCCATGGATCAATTACCTTTTAAGGAGACACTTTTCGGAGTGAAGCTTGGAGTGTCTTTGGGTTTAAATAATTTTCGAAATCTGAACTTAAATATTATTCTGAATTTTGAAATCTAAAGTTTATGCCTTTGTACCATAGTTAAAGGATGAAAATCCTGGGATCAAACTTTTAAAATTTGTAAAACTCATTTTGTGGGAACAGTAGTTGCTCATATCGTTGAGGTAGATCTGAATTCGAAATTTATTGACGGGAAAGTGTAAGCTCCGGCGCCTCTTATATTTTCCAGCCACTTTCCGTTTATATGGAAATAATATTATCCTTGTTACCATTTTTTTTATGAGGGCAGAAAGTTTTAATATCTTGAATATTTTGTTTTATTAGTTATTGACTAGAGAGTGCTTACATGTGGCCTTGGTTTGGTGGTGGTGTTGCCGGAACTATTGTTCTATTTTGCTGGTGGTTGTGCTAATTTGAGAAGCTCTCTTAGCTTCTAAACTTGGGTATCACCGGCGTTGCTGTCCCTTTACTAGTTTTGAGCTCCTTATTAAGTTTAGACCATGATTGTCATATGTTGGGATCTCTATTATGAGTTTGTGATTGTTTATTGACGAAATCCTTTCTATTAAAAAATGATGGTGGCATTAGATGGAAAGGGGGAGAGGGTCAAACTTTATGGTAAGATACTGGTAATTGTGCTGGTCATGTTTAATTTAAGACCGGATGGATCTTCATTCTTGGATGAATACCATGTGTCTTGTCCGTCAAATTAGGGTATATGTGTTTCAATAGTAAAACGTCAACGGCTTTTGAGTCAATAGTATAATGGAGTGTTATTTTAAACAATTTTCTAATAGTAAAGGTGTATTTCAGGACGTTTTTCGAAATTTATGTAATTTATATATATATATATATATATATATATATATATGTGTGTGTGTGTATATTCGTCTATTATTTTTTAAAGCAGTTATAAAGTGTTGTTTTCACAACAAAAAAAACCAATTTATCTTAGAGAAATTTTTATAAAACACTATATTTTAGTAGTAATTAGTCATCTATAGACACCATTTGCTATATTAAGGATTATAAATACCTTTTATGTGGTTATAAGATGTATTTAATGTATTTAAGCTATTGTATTCAGGAATACAGTAGCAAAAATAGGCGTGAATTAGGAAAGTCCAGTTAATAAGTTGTTGTATTCGAGTGTATTCGACTGTATTCATGGAGTGAAACATGGGATTACAACTGGACAGATTATTGTATTCGACTGTATTCACGGCGTGAAATAGGGGATACATTATTTTTAAAACGGAAAGTGAATCAATTAACATAATAGACTCCTAATATAACTGAACAAACTCAATTATAACACACAAAATTTATATTTTCAGTTATAAAAAAAGATTCTCAACCAAAAAATACCTCAAAAATATAACAATCTTCAGAGAAATTATATAATACATAAATTATATTAATTAGAAAAAACTTATGAATACATTCATGGCATATAGCGAGACAGTGAATATGATGAAATACATAGAATACAACGGGATAAATTGAAATACAATGAAAAGAAGACAGAGAATACGATAAAATACATGGAATACAGCGAGATACATTGAATTACAATAAAAAAAAGACAATGAACAATAAAAATCATGAAAATATAGCGTAATACATTGAAATTACATTGAAATATATTAAAAAAATATTCTTCTTCATCTCGAAACAAAGAAATCGTCATTCAGTGGATCTCCGAGACCGAATCCTCTTTCCACGACCGCCATTTTCTCGTTGGACTTGACATCTCAGTCTTTGGAGGAGGTGCCATGATACCAAATTATTGGTATCTAGTTGACAATTAGAGAAAATTCTGAGAGGAGAAGACATAAGTTGGGGGAAGGAAGCAGAACAAAAGAAGAAGGCAGAGAATTAGAGAAGTGGGAGGGAAATTCAAATTTTCATTGATATTCAAAAGCTGCTAATGAGTTATTACAACAGACTATTTATACTGTCACACCTCCTTTTTTCTACACCCGGAAGGGTATAATGGAGTTTTTTCCAACTTAAATTAAAAATCGAAACGGGATTTATTTATTTATTCAGAGTCGCCACTTGGAATAAATAATGGTATCCCAAGTCACTGGTTTAGAATCCCGAATCGAGGAAATTGACTCTGTTTTATAGTCCGCGAACACAGAAATCCGGGTAAGAAATTCTGTTAACTCGGGAGAAGGTGTTAGGCATTCCCGGGTTCCGTGGTTTTAGCACGGTCGCTCAACTGTTATTATTAGCCTATTATATGATTTTAATACATGTTTTAGCCTATGGTATATTTTAATTTATTAGTCGCTTTTAATTAATTTTGGGAAGTTTCAACATTATCTAAAATACATGTTGAATCACGTCACATGAAATGCACACACGATCCACGATACATTTTATTTAACGTTGTTGAAAATTAGAATTGGGTCACATGAAAGCATACCCGAGTTTAGGAAATTAATTTTAGATTGCGAGGGCCATGGAAAATTCAACTAATGATATACCTCGATTCTAATTTTGAAGGATGTTTGAACTACTTTTTTGAAGGCCACAAATTATATGTTATTCAATATGGCACACCTCAACTAATTAAAAGACCTAATTAATCGAATAAAAGACTAATGGAATTTTTAATTTATTTTAAGGAAATGTTTAAGCTAAACTTAATAACCTGTGGATTGACAATGAGTAAAAAGAGGCTTGTGGTTGTTTAAAAGGGGCCCAAACCAGCGACAGGCCCAATTGTCATGTGCTTATGAAGCAGCTGGCCCAAATGGGGAGCCCAAGTCAAAAACAAAATTGACGAATGGACAATGGGGCAATTGCATCTATACCCGTTTTTTGTGCCACATTTTAACCTATGCCCGCTTTGCAAAAAAAATTACAAGCGTACCAGCTTTTTCGCATAACTTCAGCACACGGGGCTGAAGTAGCAAAAGCAATCACACAAAACTTCAGCATTTTAGTAGCCGGGCCTGAAGTTCAGCTCTAGAGCTGAAGTTTTTATTTTGTAACTCGCGAACTTCAGCTCTAGAGCTGAAGTTTTATTTT
>MU704547.1:0-29619 GCA_026770625.1 Nicotiana glauca
ATGCCATATAAATTTTATATCAAATAATGTTCACAAAAATATGTTCAAATCATCAAATATGATATTGGATCTAGGACATATCTAATATATCCTTAACAGTTTCTTGCTAAAACTTTTCTAATTTAATGTTAGTGTTCCTTAACTTGATTAACTAATAATTTTATTTTTGAATTTATAAATGCAAGGCAATCCATAATATAATGAAGTACAGACCTTTCAATTGCTCACATAGGAAAGACCAAAGGTTGCATTTCCTTAATAATTAAGTACAGACCTTTCAGTTGCTCTTCATTAAGAACCATAGGAATTTCCCATCAGACCTTCTGAGTACAAATCGCTTCTATTCTCTGTTATTTTCTTCTTCTTTCCACAGTAACAGTTGCATACTAGGTATTTGATTGACTTCTTGTGCTTAACATTCAACATTGGTAAAGGGAACGTATTTTCACAAATTATATTTCTTGTGATAATTGATCAACTTACTTTAACATGAAAACTAGTTTTTTTGCGTAAATTATTCTAAGGCCTTCTCGTTTGTTGTAAAAACCCATATATCTGATCAATTAGTACATTCTTTGAAGTGGACTGATGAATATTCTTGTTTTGTCATTAGGTTGTTAAGATATGGGGGAAGTCATGGAAAAGGCAAACATTTGCTTGAACTTGTTGGTTGATAGCAAAGCTCATAGAGTTCTGTTTGCTGAAACTGGAAAAGACTTTGTTGATTTCTTATTTAACATACTCAAATTACCAATTGGGTATTTTGTTGGGCAGCCTAGTACTAAATCCGTGTTTGGTTCTCTTGGCAACATAATCCCAATTATGAAGAACTCGGGTGCTAATTACATGCAGCTTAATGAACTTGGTAATGTCCAGGATATTATGACATGGATGATCACAGATAATCTCTTTGTTACACCATCTTCTGCTGCTTCTGTGATCCCTGTGCTAAAAGCATTAAAGCCTCAAGTTGATGCAGTAGAAGAAAGGGTTATTGATTTTCAGATCAGTGATTTGGTAGGGCGCCATTTGCTTCTGTTGTCTTATTGCCTTATTGTTGATATTGTTTGTTTATTACTTTATTTTCACTATTTTTGAGCTGAACTCCATCCGAAACAACCTCCCAACTTCGTAAGGTAGGTGTAAGGTTTGCGTACGCATTAACTTTCTCAGACCCCACTTGTGAAATTTCGCTGGGTTTGTTGTTGTTGTTGTGATTTGGTAGGGCAATCTTCGTGTCTTTGAATATCACTTGCCTTCATTTAATACAAGATGGCAAACCAACTGATTAGCACACCCGTTATGAAAATCATTTACTAGCTAGTTATCCTTATTTCTCGCATAAATGAATAATTAATGACTATATACCTTTTTGAAGTAGTAGGGGTGAAATTGAAAAATAAAATTTCAAATACTTTTGACGAAATTATTTTTTTATAGTTTACCCTCTTTCTGTATTGTTTGATTTGTAGGACATGATTAACGTTTTATCTTTTTGTTTCTTCAACCAAATCTAGGAGCACGAGTTCTTGCATGTTTCTATGAAGTCAAAAACAGTTCTAACTGACGTTTTTCTTCGGCAGACAAGTTGGAGAAAATCCAAAAATGGTTAGTGATTCTTTTCATAATTTCATTTTGTTGCAAATACGTTTCATAAAGGTATTTTAGGTTTGACATTTGCATCATTAACTAGATTTATCCATAAAGTTAATATGTTGCCATGTTGGTCAACAAATTGAATGGGAAAAAATTACTCCGTAATTCAAGGAAACCAATACTACTAATTGTCAATTGACCAACAGAGATTCGGAATTTATACTTGAGTTCATTTTTTTAGCCTAGGTATTTTTTAAAAAAAATTGAAGGACGAAATTTTCTTTGTTATTTTTTAAAATTTCTCCATACCTTTTTTTTAACAGAAAATAAATAACTTTATTTTGAAGTGATATGTTGAACTAAAAAGAGCAGTACACATATTGTGTTTATCGCTGCACTCGTACAATAGACTATCATGTTCTTTTATTGAACTCGCTTGTACAAAACCTTGGGTTTGCCACTATGTGTATATCGAGAATTAGGGTTGAAGGTCTGACACATAGTCGTGAGTTTTCCTTAGGCTTACCAAAATTAGTACTATTGTATTTTCTTATTCTTGGTTCTTTATTACTACATTTTGTGTCATTCGCTTCAATTACCGTATTATCTTATTGTTGCTATTGTTTGTTTTCTTATTTTCACTGTTCTTTGAACCGAGGGTCTATTAGAAACAAACTCTACCTTCATAAAGTTTAGAATAAGGTCTACGAACACATTACCCTCCTCATACCTCACTTGTGGGACTACACTGAATTTGTTCTTGTTGAGTTTAGTTTATAGCATTAAATGCATTTTATATAATTGTCTTTGTTTTATGTCGAAAATATTGAATTTGATTGGCCAATATTCAAAAGTTCCATCTTGGTCGCCTAGGCTCAAAGTCAACTATCAATATTTAACCTTCACCTTCATTTATCCCAAATGTTATAGAATATTTTTTCTAATTTAAAAGCACTATCAAACCTCTCTATATTTTTGTTATTATAGTGAAATGTTGTTATAAAGAACATATATTACAACAATAACAATAACCCAGTATAATCCCACTTAGTGGGGTGTACGCAGACCTTACCCCTACCCTGGGGTAGAGAGGCTGTTTCCAAATATATCCCCGGCATCCTTCCCTCAAAGAACTTTCCACTTTGCTCTTGGAGAGACTCGAACTCACAACCTCTCGGTTGGAAGTGGGGATTGCTTACCATCAGAGCAACCCCTCTTGTCAAAGAACATATATTACAACACAACATGAAAATTAATTTGATACAAAACTTGATTTTATAGTGAATGGTTATTATATATCGATACTGTTATAGAGATGTCAGATTGTAGTACTAATTCAGAATTCAATAGAAACCTTACTTATTAAGTTTTTGGCAGGAGAAAACTGCACTGTGAAGCTTATAGTCGACAGTAAAGCCAAAAGTGTCCTCTTTGCTGAAGTTGGAAAGGACTTCTTTTGTTTCCTGATCAGCTTACTTCAGCTTCCAATTGGAACTCTTGTCAACCGAGCTACTAGTGATAGAAGTATAAGAAATATGGTTGGCTGTATTGGAAATATATACAGAAGTGTCAAAAATCTAAATGAAGCTTACATGCACTCAAATCAAACAAAGGATGAACTCCTCTTGGCAACTGGATCAAAATCTTGGTCTGAAGCCTTGCAGTTATTGCACGGTAATTTATTTTTTTGTCTATGCATTAGGTGTCTGAAGTAAACTGTTCTGGTTAATTGGTTTTTTATATGATTAGCAGTACTTTCTTCATTTAAATTTATGTGAATCTATTTGATTGGACACCGAATTTAAGAAATGTTTTGTAACATTAAACAAGTCATAATATTTATGTAGCTATAATTCTTTTGAAACTTGTGGAGTTAAACATGTCAAAGAATGTAAAAGGACAGTCCGGTGCACTAAGCTCTCGTTATGTACGGAGTCGAAGGAAGGGCATGAACACAAGGCTCTATTGTACGTAGCCTAACCCTGCATTTCTACAAGAGGCTGTATTGACGGCTCGAACTCGAACATGTCAAAGTATGTGTGACTAAAAATTTCTCATTGAGGGTAGAATTGAAAATTTATGTTATATTATTTTCAATTTCAGAAAGAGTTCGTTTTTTTTTAAGGACCAAAAGAGAAATAAGTTCGCATAAATCGGAAAGGAGAGAGGACTAGTTTCTCAGCTATTGTGTTTTCTTTTTCCTTGTTTTTCTTCTTATCACTATCACAAATGCTTTATCTGCTTGTCCTTATTTATATTATGACAGAGCTTGCAAGCACGTCTGAAGCTACTCCAAACAAGCTTTTGGATAGTGACGAGGATTATGTTAAAGGACTAGTCATCTATATGGTAGCTGATAATTTGTTCGTAAGGCCTTTATCTATAATATCTGGCTTATCGAAGCTCAATATGTGCAATAATCCTGTATCAACTGCTAAGCTTGAAGTAAGGACTGTGGAGTTTGGTGTTAATGAGGTAAAGAAGTGAATCTCTGCTTTCTATGTATTTTAACTGTTTAGGAGGTCATTTACTTTTAGTATATTTTATTTAAGCAAATTAGACTAGTTATGAGAGGAAAGACAAGAGGGGTTGCTCTGACGGTAAGCAACTCCCACTTCCAACCGAGAGGTTGTGAGTTCGAGTCTCCCCAAGAGCAAGGTGAGAAGTTCTTGGAGGGAAGGATGCGAGGAGTCTATTTGGAAACAGCCTCTCTACCCCTGCGTAGGGGTAAGGTCTGCGTACACACTACCCTTCCCAGACCCCACTAAGTGGGATTATAGTGGATTGTTGTTGTTGTTGTAGACTAGTTATGAGAGTAACAAGTTGTTGCAGGGCATATTAACACGGCTAGCTATGGCATATTAACCCTTGTCTAGTACTCGCCCCGCCCCACCTTACCCTATTAAACCCTGCCCTGCCTCCTCTAGATTTTTCTTCATTTTTTAAACTTTTTTTTTCATTTTACAAGATTCTATTCAAATTTTCACAACTTTTGACCTTTTTAATGAAACTAAAACTCCTTACCCATCTCTGCTCTACCCCATTCTAAAAAAAATATTTAAGTATTGCCTTCCCCGACCCAATAAGGCCCTGCCTTGCCCGTTAAGGTCCTGTCATCCCTAGTAGGTCATTGTAGTCTAATAGTGTAAAAAGTTGTTACAATGTGAGTGTATAGAAGTTGAGCTCTTTCAACAATGGCATTGCCTTTTATGACGATTGCTTATAATTGATTGGCAGGCACTAAGATTTGTAGAAGCCTCCTTGCGATCGGAGACAGTGCTAAGTGATGTATTTCTTGGAAGGATTGAGCTTGCCGATGTTGTTGCGGCTAACTGATTGACCGGGTGAAAGTTCTTTGTTTCTGGCTTTCTGTTATGTATTCTTGATTCTGTTGTTGGGCATTAATTTGTTAGAAAAACTATCTTTGTTAGTTAGTGAATGCTCCAATTTTATGTGTTGAACAAATATCAGTATCTGATTTTGCTTTAAAACTTATATGCTTATAAGTTATAACAAGCATCTTGCAAGAGGCACATGTGGTGCCATTGTACCTCCCTTCTTAAACTAGGAAGCCTTGTGATTTTGAAAACCTCTAATTTTTATGTTAGTTATGTAGTTCAGTGGCTGCTGTGCCTTTAGTTATTAGGAGCTTACGAGAGGAGCCTTGGAACAATGGTAAAGTTGTTTTCATGTGACTTATAGATTATGGGTTTGAGTTGTGGAAGTAGCTATTAATGCTTGTATTAGGGTAAGTTGTTGGTGCTGTCCTTCCGTGTTTACACTATACTTTCTGTAAACACTTATGCGAAAATCGCTCTTTCTTTATTTTTCTCGTAATTTAAAACTATATATTTGGGTAACATATTTCATTGTGAAAGGAAGTAAACTGTCAAAACCATTTACAACTTTTTCATTATATGTGTATAATTTACCTTGTTTATGTCAAAATTAACGTCTCTACATTCAAGAAAATATAGTTTTCTCTTAAATAACTTTAATGGCAAAGTAAATCTCAGACATAACAAAAGTAAAGCAAGTGAGATTCAACGTACCTTATGAGAAAACAACAATTTGAACAAAACGAAGAAAGTTCAATATAATCTGAAGGAATCCTGCAAATTAATTAACGACTCTCGATCTTGTAGTCGTTAAAATTCAGCTCAATATCTGACAGTTACCAGAAATTACAATAACCACAATTTATTTAATTTCAGCAGCAATTACGAAGACGATAAAACAGACAAAGGGATTAAACAAAATCATGATATTCTTGTTCACGACGCTGACCTCCATTAATGTTACTGTCCCATTTTCGTGGATGCAATGAATTCGATATGCTTGCATTGATTCCAGAATCCCAATAATTATCTTTTCTCACCTAATTTGATATGGATTTAATTACTTACCGTGCAAATAATTTTTTATGCAATTAGTTGTGTTATGCGGAACCTAACGGAATATATCTTTGACGAAGATAAATCAGACAACAGAAGAGAAATATACCAAAAAAGACATAAATATTTAACGTGAATAAATAATTAATTTATCTACACCCACAGGCAGAGATGAGCAACCTACTTACAACAACAACAACAACAACAACAATAATAACAATAAACCCAATGTAATTTCATAAGTAGGGTTTGGGGAGGGTAAAGTGTACGCATACCTTACCTCTATCTTCACGAAGGCAGGCTGTTTCCGATGGACCCTCGGCTCAGGAAAGGTAAAAGAAGGGAAACAACAAGCACACCAATTAGAAAACCAAAGCAAAAATACAAAACTAACTGTAGGTACTGTAATCAAAAAGACGAAACGAAAGAAACAATAAGTAGTAATAAAAGTCAAGGGATATGACAATACACAAAGGACAGACAGGACGACTTTCGGCTATCTATTCTAACCCTTTACCTTTATTCTCAACCTCCATACCTTCCTATTCATGGTCATGTCCTCAGTAAGCTGGAGCAACGCTATATCCTGCCTAATTACCTCTCCCCAATATTTTTTCGGCATGCCTCTACCTCTCCTCAGGACCTCCAAGGTCAACCTCTCGCACCTTCTTACTGAAGCATTTGTGCCTCTCCTCTTTACATGCCCAAACCATCTGAGTCTCGCCTCGCACATCTTGTCCTCCACAGGGGTCACACCCACCTTGTCCTGAATAACTTCATTTCTATTTCTATCGAACGTGGTATGCCAGCACATCCATCTCAACATCCTTATTCGATCAACCACCTTCATCTTGTGGATATGGCAGTTCTTCATTGAACAACACTCCACCCTATACAATATAGCCGGTCTGACCACCGCTCTAGAACTTACCTTTAAGTTTTAGTGGCACATTCTTATCACACAAAATATCGGAAGTGACCCTCCATTTCATCCACCCCTCTCCCACCCCTAATACGACGTGTAACATCCTCATCGATCTCCTAATTCCCTTGTATAACTACCCAAGTTATTTAATACTTTCTCCCCTATGGATGACTTGAGAATCAAGCCTCACATAGTTATCCACTACCTGAATCGTACCACTGAACTAGCACTCCAAGTATTCTGTTTTGGTCTTACTTAAGTGAAAACCTTTAAACTCTAGGGTCTGTCGCCAGAATCTCGTTAATCAGTAAAATGTCATCTACAAATAACATGCATCATGGCACCTCCCCTTGAGTGTAGCATGTTAGTACGTCGATCGCCAAGGCAAAAAAAAAATGGGATGAGGGATGACCCCCGGTGCAACCCCATCATAACTAGGAAGTGTTCCAAGTCCCCTCCCACAGTCCTCACTCGAATCTTAGTTCCATCATACATATCCTTAATAGGCTTAATGTATGCAATGGGAACACCTCTAGCCTAAGAACATCTCCACAAAAGCTCTTTCGGTACTTTATTACAAACCTTCTCTAAGTCGATGAATACCATATGTAAATCTTTCTTCGTTTCCCTATACTGCTCCATCAACATCCTAACAATACAACAGTCAAACGTCTCGGAATAAATTCGAACTGGTTTTCAGAAATGGTGACAATCCTTCTCAACCTCATCTCCACGTCCTCTCCCAGACTTTCATAGTATGGCTTAGTAACTTGATACCCAAGTAGTTGTTACAACTTTGAATATCACCCTTGTTCTTATACGACAGGACCATTGTACACCATCTCCATTCTACGGACATCTTTTTCGTCCTAAAATTGACACTAAATAAATCAGTGACTCACTCCAATCCCGCCCTACCCACGCTCTTCCAAAATTTCACCGGTATCTCGTTTGGATCGGTCTCTCTGCCCCTGCTCATCTTATGTATATCCCTCTCAACCTCTTCGACTCTTATAAGCCAATAATACCCAAGGTTTTGGCGACTCTTAGAGTGTTCGAAGTCGCCAAGCTCAAGGTTCCTACCCCCGCTTCGTTCAAGAGTTTATGAAAGTAAGTCTGTTATCTACATCGAATAAGTGACTCATCCAACAAAACTCTATCTTTCTCGTCTGTTATCTACATCGAATAAGTGACTCATCCAACAAAACTCTATCTTTCTCGTCCTTGATGCACTTCACTTGGTCCAGGTCATTAGCCTTTATTTCTCGTACTTGACTAGTATGTACAACTTCTTATCCCCTTATTTGCCTCCAAATTCTTTATACTAACGTTCAAACGCATCAGACTTGGCCATTGTAACTGCTGACTTTGCCTACTTCTTAGCTATCTTATACCGCTCTCTATTCGTCCTTTTTCCTACTTGTCCACGCTCTCCAATAGCTATAGATATGCCGCTTCTTGACTCCCACTTTGCCTTGAACCTCAGTACTCCATCACCAGTCCCCTTGTGCAGCCACTCTTTGAGACCCCCAATACCTCTCTACCATTCTCCCAAGTAATTCGTAGTCACAATCCACATACCACTCACGTCCCCACTACTCCTCCAAGCTCCCATAGCTAGCAACTTATCCGCAAACTCTTGTGCTCTGTATTTACTCAAAACTCCTCAGTTTATCCTAGATATACCAAACACAACCCTCTTTCTTCGCTTCCGCTACTGAGTCGGAAGGTTCTCACTCGAGATGACCTTGAAGTCTGCGCAGAGACCCTTAGACTTCCTAGAGAGTAGATAATCAATCTGGATCCTGGCCACCAAACTTTGAAAGGTAACCAAACGCTCCTCCTTCTTCGGGAAACTTGAGTTAGCTATAGCCAAATCAAAAGCCATGAGCAATCCATTATAATAAAAAATAATAAAAAATATCAAGAGAACAACCTCACAAAGAGGCATACAGAAGTGACTGTATGTGTCAAAATTAGATCAGAGCAGAGACAATTATCATGAGTAAGGCAGAGGCCGAGTAGTGATTAATAAGGCCGAGGTCGAGTAGTGATCTATAAGGTCGAGGTCAAGCAGTGATCAATAAGGTCGAGGCCGAGCAGTGATCTATAAGGCCGAGGTCGAGCAGTGATCAATAAGGTCAAGGTCGAGTAGTGATCTATAAGGCTAAGGTTGAGCAGTGATCAATAAGGCTGAGGCCGAGCAGTGATCAATAAGGCCGAGGTCGAGCAGTGATCAATAAGGCCGAAGCCGAGCAGTGATCTATAAGGCCGAAGTGAAGTAGTGATCTATAAGGCCGGGGTCGAGCAATGTAGATAGATGTAACCACTAGTTTGCTTTGGAATCTTCAAAGGGAATATTCTATTGGATATTCCCTCCCATTGTACTTTTTTAGAATTTTCTAGGGATATCCTTTATAAAGAGGAAGAGAGAACTTCTTAAAAAGGGCAGACTCTCTCTCTAGAAAATATATAAACACCTCTTCTAAAGAGATTAGAGGATCTGTGATCCCATACCCTCCATCAGATCCAAAAAGGGTCATAAGATTCTTGTATTTGTCTATCATTTATCTTTATCAAATGAAAGAGGATCCGCCTCACTCAAGATTGGGTAAATCTTTTCCTTTATTTACATTTTATTTCCATTTAATGTTACTTATGCACCTTTTTTTTTCACGCTATTAAATCTGGCCATAATCACTGCCAACATATATACTCAACTATATTTTTGTATTCATGTTATTCATCTCAGATCTAGAATTAGTTATACTTAACTAGGATTTAACCTCTATCTTCTTATTTAATTTAGTTTAACAAAAATGTCTCATACTTTTTTGATCAAATAATTTCGCGCCGTCTGTGGGATTTACTAATTAAAATTTTGGTTTTCTCTATATCTCTAAAAATCAATTCTTACCCTCTTTCTCTTTCTCTATATACATAACCTATGTACTTGAGGTAGCATAGGTTACTTCTGCTTAGGCATAATATATATTGAAGTACTTTTTCGATACTTAACATAGACGACTGGTTTCTTTTGAAAATCTTTGGTGATTATTGAACATCATTGAGTACTTCAGATAATAGCACTATAAACGCTTTTCCTATACAAAAATGAAAGATTCTCTTCCAAAACTTGTTGCTCCACAATTAATATAGTGAAAATCAGCTGATTTTGTTATTCAAAGATGTTTGGTGGGAATCTTGTAGAGGATACTCTAAGTTGAAATGAATGACATTATTGAGTTTCTTAAAGTTTTTAGGGACTTATTTCAGCCTTTACCGGTAAAACAAGTTGGCAGCTTTCTCATCGGATTGTGTTGCGTTTGGTGATGCGGCCACTGTACAAATTTGAAACAATTAAACATGGATATATCTAGGAGTGTTCGTTATCAATCAAGTCAAAAGGACTTTCCAAATCAAGGAACAAATATTGCAACAATACCATGCCGAGATCTACAAGCCATTACCCAAGTTCGATGAATGCCATCTCGACCAAATCTCTCGAGGACAGAATATCGAAGCAGATGGTCTTGCCAAATTGGTAGTGACCACTAAAAGCATAATCGGAGAAGGTAACGTGGTCACTCCTCTGCACTCGTCAACCGATCAAATTGAGGTAACGAACGATTTTATTTGGTTTTAACTAACTGTTCTTCTAAGTGGAATAGAAACAGAAGCATTCTCCCAGATACGCTGACAGGGAACTATCATCGTCAAAGAAATTATGAAGATGCCAAAAGACCATATAGACTAGGGCTGGACTGCCAGCCCAAAAAACATGTAAATCTCTCCGATATATGTAGGCAAATCATGAGTGCATGAAGCTCACCCGCATTTTTGCCAAAGCGGTGCTGCATCAATTAACAAGTTATATTCGACCTAGCCCGAGTTAACATTCGGCCTCCTCGCCCGAACTCATATTCGGTCTCCACGCCCGAATCAACATTCGACCTCGCTCGAATCAACATTCGACCTCACTCGAATCAACATTCGGCCTCCTCGCCCGAATTCACATTCGGTCTTCACGCCCGAATTCACATTTGGCCTCCACGCCCGAATTAACATTCGGCCTCCTCGCCCAAATCACATTCAGCCTCCTCGGCCAAATCACATTTGGCCTCCTCGCCCAAATCACATTTGGCCTCACCCAAACCAATATTTGACCTTGCCCGAATAAACATTTGGCCTCGCCCAAACCAATATTCGGCCTTGACGGAATCAACATTTGGCCTTGCCCGAATCAACATTCGACCTCGCACGAATCAACATTCGTCCTCGTGCGAATTAACATTCGACCTCGTGCGAATCAACATTCAGCCTCGCTCGAAAGAATGCCCGGCCTCGCCCGAACCAACATTTGGCCTCGCCCCATCCAACACTCAGCCTCGCCTGAACCAAATCTCGGCCTCGCTCGAATTAACACTCGGCCTCGCCCGAATTCACATTCGGCATCCTCACCCGAATTGAGATTCGGCCTCCTTGCCTGAATTAACATTCGTCCTTGTTGCCCGAATTGACATTTGGCCTCCTCACCCCGGTTGACATTCGGTCTCCTCGCCCGAACCGACATTTTGGCCTCCTTGCCCGAACCCACATTCGGCTTCCTCGCCCGAGTTAACATTCGGCCTCGCCCAAACCAACATTTAGCCTCGCCTGAATTAACATTCGGCCTCACCCGAATCAACGCTCGGCCTCACCCGGGTTAACACCCTACTTCGCCCGAATTAAAACTCGGACTCGCCCGAATCAACATTCAGCCTCGCTTGAATGAACGTTTGACCTCGCTCGAATCAATATTCGTCCTCCTCGTCCAAATTCACATTTGGTATCCACGCTTGAATAAACATTCGGTCTCCTCGCTCGAATTCACATTCGGCCTCCTTGGTAAAATCACATTCGACCTCACTCGAATTAACATTTGGCTTCCTCTCCCGAATTGACATTGACCTTAAAAGTTGTATGACAGTCCCTAAGCTAAGTTCAGCATCTTCGATCGATGACCCCAAATTTGCAAGGGCATCGCCCTCGCTATTTTATTCCTGAGGTACGTGCTATGGCGTCCATTCTCTAAATCGATGTAGATACACTTGTAATTTGTTTAAGTAACTCTGCATCCGATCATCTCGAACCTCGAAAGTTCTGTTGACCTGATTTACCACAAGTTGGGAGTCATACTTGGCCTCGATGACCTCTACTCCCAAGCTCTTAGCTAGCTCGAGACCTGCAATCATGGCCTCATACTCAGCCTCATTGTTAGTCAATTTTGAAGTTTTGATAGACTGTCTAATTGTATTTCCTATAGGTGGCTTCAAAATGATGCCCAGATCGGAGCTCTTCACATTCGAAGTGTCGTACGTGAATAGGGTCCATACCCCCGAAGATGTACCTGATTTTAACAATAATTCCTTTTCGACCTCGGCTGTGAGGGCTAGCATGAAGTCGACCATGAAGTCTGTCGAGATTTGAGACTTGATGGTCGTTCGGGATTGATAATTGATATCGTACCCACTAATCTCGACGAACCATTTGGCCAATTAGCCCGAGAGTTCAGGCTTGTGCAAAAAGATAAAAAGAAGGTAAGTGGTCACCACACAAATTGGTGGCACTAAAAATATGATTTTAATTTCCTATAGGCACTTATTAGAGAAAGCTCTAACTTTTCTAAGTGTGGGTACCGGGTTTCGGCTTCACCTAAAGTTCGGTAACATAATAAACAGGAAATTACGTACCTTGCTCTTCTCGAACTAGGACACCACTTATCGCAACCTCCGAGACTGCCAAATCTAAGTAGAGTTTCTCGACTGATTTCAGAGTATGAAACAATAGGGGGCTTGAAAGCTACCGCTTTAACTCTTTCAACGCCTGTTGGCATTCGGGGTCCAAGCAAAACTGTTCTCATTTTTGAGTAGTGAGAAGAACGTGTGACTTTGATCCGAAGACCTCGAGATGAACCGGTCTAAGGCGACTACTCATCATGTTAACCTTTGTACGTCCTTAATGCTGTCCACGAGCTTCGATTTCCTTGATTTTATCGTGATTGATCTTGATTCCCCGATTTGACACCATAAAGCCGAGGAACTTGCCCGAACTGACCCCAAATGCACATTTATCAGGATTGGGCTTCATGTTGTATGCGTGCAAACCTCTACTGATTTACCTATTTGTTCTTCGAACATTCGGTTTACTATGTGTTGATAAGTAGCACCAGCATTTTTTAGCCCAACCAACATTACATTATAGCAATAAGTACTGTACTTAATAATGAACGAAGTCTTTTCCTAATCCTATGGGTTCATTTGTATTTGATTGTACCAGGAGTAGGCATCGAAAAAGCTGAGGATCTCGTGGCCGACCATGGCATCGATCATGCAATCGATATTCGAAAAAGGAAAGGAATCTTTAGGGCATGCTTTGTTTACGTCTTTGTAGTCTACGCATATTTTAAGTTTGTTCCCCTTTTTAGAGACTACGGCTATGTTTGCTAGCCATTCGGGATATTTTACCTCCTGAATGAACCCTATTTTCAGAAGTATGGTTACCTCATCCTTGATGAATGCATGCTTAAACTTGGATTGTGGCCTTATTTTTTCCTTTACCAGTCTAAACTTGGGGTCCAAGCTTAATCGATGAGTGGTAATATCTTGTGGGATTCCTGTCATGTCAAGGTGGGACAAAGCAAAACAATCCATATTTTTAATAAGTAATTTAATAAGTTTTTCCCTGAGCTCGGGGGTTAACCCCATGCCCAGATATACCTTCCGATGAGGTAGATGCTCGATCAGAACGACTTGTTCCAGCTCTTCAACCGTTGGCTTTGTGGCATCGGAATAATCGAGGATTATGAAGGTTTGGGGTATCATCTAATCATTATCCTTGAAAGTTTCTTGCTGCTCTGATCTAGTCGAGGCCGACGATTGTGGTTGTTATTTGGCTTCCTACTTTCCCTTCGACTTTCGTCGCTTCGTTGATGATAGTGTTGATACTGGTATTACCTCATCGATTACAAACATCTATTTGGCTGTGGGTTGTTCGTCGACACCATTTTGATTCCCTCTGGTGTTGGGAATTTCAAGACTTGATGAAGCATTGAAGGCACTACCCTCATATTATAAATCCAAGGTCTTTCGAGCACTGCGTTGTATCTTATATCACCTTCGATTACATGAAACGTAGTTTCCTGGATAGTTTCGGCCACGTTTACTAGCAAAATGATTTCCCCTTTGGTTGTTTCAGTCGCCATGTTGAAGCCGTTGAGTACTCGAGCTGTGGGTACGATTTGATCCTGGAGGCCGAGTTTCTCTATGACCTTTGATCGAATAATATTCGCCGAGCTACCTCGATCAACCAACACATATTTAATTTGAATTTTATTCATAAGGATAGTTTTTACTAGTGCGTCGTTGTGAGGCTATTCGATCCCTTCTACATCCTAATCATTGAAAGATAAGGTATCTTTTGGTAAGTAGTCCCGGGTACGTTTTTCCCTTGTGATTGTAACTTTTTTGCGTTTAAATATTGGGCCCTGAGGAATATCGACCCCACCAAAGATCATATGTATCACGTGTTGCGATCCCTCCTGTTCATTTTTCCTGTTTGCATCCCTGTCTCTAAAGTGATTTTTTGCTCGGCCACTCAAGAACTCTCAAAGATGGGCTTCGTTGAATAAACGAGCTACCTCTTCCCTTTTGCCTGTAATCTTCGATTTTGTAACCATGGGTAACATGGTATTTGCATATTTGATTAGGGTTTCTTTGAGCCGGATCGGACTGTAGGGGTCTGGGCCACCTAGTATCCTTGATTTTTCCAATGCTTCATACAATACCGGATGCATTGACGATGAAGTTTTGGTGCTTCCTTGGGCTCGACATGTTTATCTAAGCCACTCTTACTCATGAGCGCTCGAGAGTTTTTTACTCGATCATTCTTTCGATCATTCCAAACGGGATTACTCCCGATCTGTTATTTCTACGATCAACGTTGTAAGGTTGGTACCAATCTCTGTTTGATCGGGGCTCTCTGTCGATGTCCCTTCTACCTTCAGATCTATTTGGGTAAGTGGAACCAAAAGGGGCTCCTAACTAAACATCCTTGACTATAATCTTTGAATGGTACTGATTATGTACATCAGCCTAAGTCACAACTAAACATTCAATCAAATTCTACTTTAGTTGTAGTGATGCTATCGAACTTCGCTCGTCCAAACCTTGAGCAAAGTCTTGGACAACCTAATCATCGGTGACCAGTGGTAGGTCCATGCTTTCCATGTGGAACCGAGATATGAATTCCCTTAGCATTTTATTGTCCCTTTGTCTCACTTGAAGAGGTCCGATTTCTTATTTATGACCTTTATTGCGATGGCGTGTGCCTTTACAAACGAATCAGCAAGCATGGCGAATAAATCGATGGAATTGGGTGGCAAGTTATGGTACCATATCATTTCCCCCTTCGATAAAGTTTCTCCAAACTTCTTCGACAAAACAGATTCAATTTCATTATCTTCCAAGTCATTTCCTTTTATTGCACATGTATAAGAAGTGACGTGCTCATTAGGATCAGTGGTTCCATTGTATTTGGAAATTTCTGGCATGCGGAACTTCTTTGGAATAGGCTACGGAGCTGCACATGGTAGGAATGGCTTCTGTACGAACTTATTCGAATCTAAACCGTTTAGAATCGGGGGTGCCCACGATATCTGATCAACCCATGAGTTGTATCATTAGGCTTGATTTTCTTTTCTCCTGATTCGACCCGTTTAGTGAGCTCCTCGAGCATCTTCATGATAGCGGGGTTAGTTTCCGATCCATTATCGTTCGATTTCTCCGATATAAGTTCAACCTTGTGAATACCTTCCTGTGATGTATGGAGCTCAATTTTGCTTGGTGCTCGATTCTAGTTTTGTACCTGCGCTATCGCAGCTTGCTGAGTCTGCAACATCTCAAATATCATTCGAAGGCTAATTCTGCCTTCTTCACCACTGTGTGCATTTTGATCGGCTGCTCGAACATCTGTGTGAACACTATTTTCGGGGTCAACACCCAAATTTCCATTAATGGCAACATGAGAATCGACATCAATTGGGTTAACGGCTTGTGGTCCATCGGGGTTGATTGGAGGTACACCGTTTCTCGGGGCGGCTATATTCTCGTTCTCACCCTGAAGACCAAAGATGTTGTCTGTATGTGTGGGTGCTACTTGAGAATTTAACATGTTGATTCCTGAAATCAAAACACTTATGAGAACAAGCGTAAAAGAAGTGTGTGTTATGAGTATTAATACTAAGAAATCATTATTATCCTTAGCTCACGGTGGGTGCCAAACTATTTACCCTAAAATTTGGATAACAATTAAACTTATAATTTGGTTTTTAGGATACGTGATTTCACCTAATACCAATTGATAAATGCGAATAGTAGTAATAGAAGTTGATAAGATAATAAAGCAAACCAGTCCTGGAATGTAATTCAGCCCTCGAACTTGGTATCCTCGAACTAATCAGTGTCCAAAATAGTTAAGAAACAAAATAACTCATGAACAAGAACATGTAAATTAAAGAGTAACTGTAGAGGGTACTGTATTTCTCTTATATGTGTGAATGTAAGGTCCTTACAAATGATGGGGACTCCTCTTTATATAGTAGAGGAATTCTAATTTTGTATAACTCCAATTACAGAAGTAAATCTCATGTTTTAGCCTAAACAACCGCCCTTGATTTTATCTGTTTCGGGATTTCCGTTGTGATCTTCGACCGATTACGAATATCTCATCTTTCTATTATTGCGCTTCGTTCAAAGTGTGTCAAATATGGTCTCGGCCGCTGTTGGCCTCGATCTCGATGAGCACTTCGATTCTCTCTATAAGATTTATTCATGTTGGGTTGTACCTCCTTACTAACAGCTTTGGCTTCACCAGTAGTCAACTCTTCTCTTTTAGTTGAGGGCTCTTTATTCTTTCTATTCATTCCATTATCAGCTTTCAGCTCCTTTACAATGCGGGTTTTCAAGTAGAACTTTGCATCGGCGAAGTGTGACTCAGCCTCGGTGAACGGCTCATAATCAGCAACTACCGTCTTCTCGACTTCACCCTCGTAGTATTTTAAACATTGATGGTAGGTAGATGGAACTACTTTATTCTCATGTATCCAAGGCCTGCCAAGCAAAACATTGTATGAAGTTTTCGCGTCGATCACATACAGCCATGCACTTGATTGCATATCTTCAATAGCGATTCCCAGCCTGATCGCGCCTATGGCTCTTTTCCCTCCTTGGTTGAATCCTTGGATCATTACACGAATTTCTGAGAGTTTGTTTATGGGAATATCAAGTTCTTTCACAATGTGGATTGGCAAAATGTTCACTGAGGATCCTCCATCAACCAAAATCCGATTTACCCTTTCATCGCGCATATAGCCAACCAGGTACAATGGGCGGTTATGAGGAGCGTCACCTAGCAAAAGATCGTCATTTGCGAACGTGACCTTTTCCTCACAAGCATTAACTTCTTGAGGAGTGGGATCGATGGGCTTTTTCGAAGATGGTGTCAATGTCACAATCCAATTCCCAGACCCGGTCGTGATGGCGCCTCTCGTGAAGACAAGGCCAGCCAACAAAACAACAATGCCCCATTTAACAGTTTATGAACATAAATGAATGAATAATACGACTTAATGGCAATACTAACTGATATTTACCACCCAACACAACTCGACCGGGGTATCACAAGTCACGAGCATCTAGAAGGATTATTAATACAACTACAAGGTTTGTAATGCATAGAAATGAATCTGGAAATCAAGAGGAAGAAACTCGGTGCCGCGAACACTGGCGGTCACCTTGCTCAGCTTCAATAGCCATACCTTCAACCAGCTAGTAACCCGCTACCGGGTGAACAATACCTGCAACTGCACGCGGGGTGCAGGGAGTAAAGTGAGTACTTCCAACTCAGTGGTAATAAGAGTAAATAATAATTGAGCGGTAAGAAATCACGTAAGAATACTCCATCATGCTATATGGGACAGTACAACCTTTTTAGGAAAACAATAAAATCGTGAAAATCCTTTAGAAACATCTAGCTCAGTTTAAAATCTCTTTGAAAATATTCTTTTTTCCAACAGTAAGCATATGAATGAGATATCAGGTAGTGCAAGTCCGCACACAAGTCAGCCCCTCAGACACAACACTCTGTCAACAAATAACACCAGGGTATCTGGTACACAGTGTAAGAAATAGCATGGATGCCAATGATATGAGAGTGCTGAATGTCATGCCACGTAGTACACACAGGAATCAATGCGTGAATGCAATGCAATGCACATAACCGCAGCGGCGCACAGCCCGATCCATTTGGGTACCTTCGCTCACTGTGGGGGTTCAGACTCCGGAGGGGCTCTTACAGCCCATGCGCAATATCAATATCACACCACTGCGGCGCGCAGCCCAATCCATCCTCAGTCCAAAAATGCACACATAACACTGCTGCGGTGCACAACCCGATCCATGCTTAGTCCAGAAATGCACATAAGCCCCTTGGGCAATAGTAAAATAGCAGTTCTCAGCTCAAAATGTCAGTCAACTATCATTTAAGTTTTCAAATCTTAGAAAGATGGTTGAGTTTGCAAAACAGTATCTAGAACCTTGGACTGAGATCAAATAATATGCAACGTAATGCAAAAATAGTGATATCAATCCCTGAAGGATTCAAATAATTGGCACGAAGCCCAAAACATGGTAATCAGCCCAAATCATGATAGCATCAAGTAGTTTTCAGTCAATCACGCAGTAAAATCAACAACCGGGACGGACCAAGTCACAATCCCCAACAGTGCTCTACCCCACGCTCATACCTGGCGTGCAAGTCACCACAATACAGCACTATGGTGTGAAAATTCGGGGTTTCAAACCCTCAGGGTATCATTTACAAGTATTACTCACCTCGAACCGGAGAAATCTCTAGCTCGCGATGCCTTTGCCACTCAATTCGGCCTCCACGCGCATCGAATCTAACCAAAATCAGAGCGAATGCATTACAATATGCTAAGGGAACAATACCCAATCGAAAACAATCGAAAAATATCAAAAATCTCAAAATTAGCAAAACCCGAGTCCCGGGCCCGCTTCTCGAAAAATTACAAAACTCACACCACCGGATTCCTCGTCTCGCACGAGTCCGTACATACCAAGAACTCCCAAATCTGAGCTCAAATGACCTATCAAATCCCAATTTAAAATATTAAAATCTCAAGCCCTAGCTTTACCCCTTTTTAATGAATTTCAACCAATTTCCATATTAATTCTACCATAAACTTGAATAATTAGGCCAAGGAACTTACCTCTAATCATTCTCCCTTGAATCCCTCTTCGAAATCGCCTCAAACCTCTCAAAGCTCGCTAAAAATGGTGGAAATAACATAAGCTTCGCGGAACAAATGAATATAAAACCCTTCTGACTCCAGGGGTTTCCGCTTCTGCGGTCCCCACACCCGCTTCCGCGATACTGATTCTGCGTTCATATTTCCGCTCCTGCAAAATTTCACTTAAAGTACCAAAATCGCTTCTGCGACACAATTCCGCTTTTGCGGAACTTCACCTTCAGGACAATATCGCTTTTGCGATCGCTTGTCCGCTTCTGTGGGCTCGCTTAAGCGAAAAAGATTCCGCTTCTGCAGAACTACCCTACCAGGCCATAAGCCGCTTTTGCGACCCTCCTCACCGCATCCGCGGAACCGCTTCTGTGGCTCCTTTTCCGCAGATGCGGAAATACTAGAAGACAGAAAGATCAGACCTGCAACAATGCTTCAAACTTCCCGTTTAACCACCCGAAATCACACCGAGGCCCCCGGGACCTCAACCAAAGGCACCAACACAACCTACAACCTTATTCAAACTTGCTCGAACCATCAAAACACTATCGTTAACATCAAAATCCTCAATTTTCCTCAAATCAAAGCCTAAGTTTCTTAAAAACTTCTGATTTGCACATTCGATCAAAAACCCGACCAAACAACGTCCGAATGACCTGAAAATTTGCAGACATATCAAAAATCACTTAACGAAGCTACTGCAACTCTCGGAATTCTATTCCGACCCTCGGATCAAAATCTCACCTATCAACCGGTATTCGCCAAAATTCGAACTACGCCAATTCAAGCCTAATTCTACACCATGCCTCCAAAATCAATTCTGATCGCACTCCTAAGTCACAAATCACCCCCGAATCGAACCAAATCACCAGAATTCACATCCAAGCCTTCTAACTATATAGTCAACTTCCGGTTGACTTTTCCAAAATAAGCTTCCTTCTAAGAGGCTAAGTGCCTCATTTCCAACTAAAACCAATTCAATTCTATCCGATCAACTCAAATACTGATATTGAAACATAGAACAGCATAATATGGGGGAAATGGGGTGATAACTCACGTGACGACGGGCCGGGTCGTCACATCCTCCCCAACTTAAACAATCGCTCGTCCTCGAGCGTACCCAGAGTTGTCCTAGAAGCCAGCCAAGAACTGAACAACCTTACTCGGCATATACTGGGGGTGATCCCACGTCACCCTATCTCTTATAGGTCCGACAACACAACATGGCTGAAATTACCCAATCCAGTCTAACCCATAATTCACAGAACTACCTTTTCACTTNACCATATAATCTAGCACCTGAAACGATACTTCTATTCATAGCAGCTGTCCACAACAACCATATACCGATAGAAACCTCTTATTAGCTAAAGCCCCATTCCAACACTTCATATCCTATCAATGATAATGAAACACACAGCAAACCGTAACCATTTCTCAGATCAACCACTCATGAAACCACTTCCTTTTTTACTAATACCATGGCAAATTTTCGAAATCATACTCAAAATCAGAACCTCACGTCAATATTCAAAATAAACTCGAACCTCGATATTATTCTTCCAACAAGCTGTAATCAAATCCGTTCGTATTCATCGATGACTCCCACAATCACCTCGAATCCAACACACCACTCTGGTGATATGACGCCTCAACACAGGCCTAAGCCACAACTGGCACAATCTACGCACTAATGATGGGCAGTCTACTCAATTTATGACAAATGACTCAACAAAAGAGTTGTAACTCAAACTCCTCAATACCATTACAATACAAGGCCGGGACCCTGACCCACATCATAGAAATAGAATACCTGAATCTACCCCGAAGGGTCTAATCTCCACATAGCCTCGCTACAATGCGCGATCTTGTCCAAACACTATTACACATGAAACACCTCAAGTTACCATGCTCAAAATAGATAGCCACGCACAAATTGGTGTCTGAAACCAAGCAATCCATCACACCCACGGTAAGGAAAGTAATATACAACATTCAATCCTAAAAGGACACAACCGATGCGCCATTCGCCGAGCAACACCCAATACGGACTTTCTTCGAAAACTAGGAAGCAAGGCATACAAAGTAACATATGGAAAACTATTCTCAACATCACACTGTTGCGGCGTGCAACCCGATCCAGATAACATACCCGTGGCGGCGTGCCACCCGATCCACACAAATATCTCACATAGGGAGATGCACATCGAGCCAAATTTGCTCATTATAACAAAATACCGAGCATCGGTCGTAAGCATACTGAGTGCATAATGATATCTACTTATAGTGTTGTAAGCTACAAAACTCAAACACAACTGAGGTCCTTCCCCCTCAACTTCCACTATGAATCTCGATAGCACTGCACTATATGTGCCCACAGTCCGAAAATCATAACGCCTCACAGCACCGAAAAAGCAACTCATAGATCTCCCCAAATCACTAACAAGCTCAATAACGATAGATTACCTATCCCTCAACAATACATATCGGGGCCAATCAAGCCATCTCAATCTAAATATGTAGCCACATCGGCCTGCTAATGAACTCAATACCAAGAAGCCTGAAGCTGCTCCTTCCCCTTTTTATAACTCCTGTCGGAGCCGTACGATACGGTGCCCGACACCAAATTAATACCGAAATTCGCAATCTCGCACGACGACATGCCTGACCACAAGGAACGCATCCGAAAAAGTCCCTCAATACCGAAACTGAAGCAATGGTAGAAACTGCTATACTGAAATCCGTCACAAAGGCCCAATTAAGGAAAGCAATCCTTCCCAGCCGCCCGCTGGTCTTTGGAACACAACCATTCAGCTAGAACATAGTCTGATGCACCTCGCCATGCAACATGTGGCCTTTTCTGACATAACCCATAGCACAATAGTCTAGAATAACCCAACGCTGAGACAATTAGTCTACACCCATATATCATATCCAGAATCTAATATACCAAGCAAAGAAAGATCCACTCGGGCTTCCAAACCCCCAATAGCCTCTAACAGTACCAATACACACTATCCACAACCACTACATAGCCTGGACATGAGAACTCCCAGTCTTCAGCTCCACATGGCACACAAATTACTATACCTGATCCCAAATTCTACAGTATAAATTCATATTACACCTCGAGTACCCAATCATTCCACGAAAGATATTCTAAAATTCCCCCTGTGCCACCAAACAAACTTAGATATCAACAACCGACCTATCAAGAAAATGTCGCAACACTACCGAAGTGCCATCAACTTAATCACATTTTCCTTTTTCTGAAACATATACCCTTGTCCAATCACTATGATTTGCAACACCGTTTCCTTAGTCATATAAGGATCACTCACCCTAATCCTCTTAAGATCGGTTCTTAAATCACCTGCAGCTGCCCGTGCTGCTTAAGAATTTAATGAATTTCCATTCCAAACTGAACCGAACCTTACACACACAAATCTCAATCCTCCACAACATATCGCATATACCATGCCACACTAGGATAACATGAGAACTTTTATCTCCCTTCCGCGCCGCAGACATCGACGCACTCAACTAGTCAATAACTTTCATTGATCCCATTTAGAATAAAAAAGTCATTACACACTCCATACTTCGTATTCCCATAGAAATATACTCATCTTGAAACCACGGTAAAACCCAACAAGAACATTTCTTCCAACTCCATTTGTACAAGCTAAACTGCCAGGACTGAATTCTTCTATACTAACCGAGCTAAGCAAGCTGTCAGGACTCAAAAGTTTTGCTGCACAATACCTGTAAAAGCTCATCACCTTGAACACATACAAAGAATTAATCATACATTTACCATACTGATTCGGTTTATTATCAAGCTATTCCGTCTATAAAATTTCTCTTTTTATTCATCATCCACTTGATATTTCTCCCTCGCTGTAGCATCACAATGCCTCAATCCAGGCTCACCACAGGAGATTCGAACATAAGACCACACTGTCTAAGACTCATAGGCCACCGAATACTCTCTCAATGCTTCCCAGAAATACCGCGTTCTAGAATACTTTACTTGAAGAACTTCCTGCGAATCGGAATTTGTTACCATTGCTTCCCAGATATTGATACATAGAATCCCATAATTAGCATAAAATACCACAAGTCTTGATCCTTTCCTAATGAAAACACAGTCTCTAGCCACACACACCACCTTAAGACACCTGATTATTGCATGCAAAATCTTGAACACAATAAAACCATTCTCGAGAGTCATTTACTCCTATTCCAACAGCAAAATTACCTGACTTAACAAACAGAACCACTCGTGCCTTATTAGCACTCTGACACCGCATGATATGATCTCATTCCAATACAAACGAACATCTTCCTTCTATATACACTGAGCATTCTTTATCAACAACAGCTCAAGACATCCTATTGTTTCCTCATACCTACAATGCACCATATTACCTTTATCAAAATTTTGCTTCACTCGTGCCATCCTCAGCTCATTTTCTACAACCAGGACTGATCCGCCGGCATACCCCGAAATAGAAACAACATAGCATATAACCGTGTGATCAGCTAATCAACAGCAACCTCTCCAACTTGGCTCGAAGCCATCTATCAGGACACATTTAATAACCCATAATACTTTTACTCTAATGATGCCACAATATTAAAGTGAGATTAAACTCAAACCATTTACAAGTTTAAAAAAACACAGATCCTCGGATACTGAAATCCTCTACAAACCTCGCATTCATCCCCACATCAACTGAGTCCACTCTCTGAAGCGACCCAAATTTTCTAATTAAAACATGTACCTTTCAATTACACATGAGATCTTCTAACAATATACATAAGAATCGTACCAACCAAGAACACTCCGCAGGAGATAACCCACCTGCTTCGCCTCAGTTTAGTATTTTAGCACACTTTCCACCATCATATACGTTACACAGTCATTAGTCTTCCTGAGTCTGAACTCATACTGCCACACGTAATGTACTTCACTTCCCAACTAGGAGACATAAAAATATTCTTCACGCGCCCATAACTCGGGGCTACACAACAGATCGCAATAGGAAACGAATCACTTAACAGTTCATCTATTATCCCGTAGACTTCTTCGTCATGACCAAGTCATATAGATACATCTCGCAGTACCAACATAATCATCACATAAATACCAAACCGCCATTCCGACTAATAGCGACAATACCGAACGTATAAGTTCAAAACACTTGCTCACACGATCAGCACCTCAGTGCTCAAGCCATAGGCAAGATCCGGCCTCAAGTCCTCCACACTGGCCCAACATCGAACTCACGGAATCACATCTCGCCCCTTGATCGGGGAATTACAAGCCATCAAGGCACATACAATATTGAGCGCTCTCGTGTGCATACAGACGTATGAAAGGAATTTCAAGAGTTATATCTCAAGCTGAATCAAGTACGCACGATAAGAATTCCAAGAAAGTGAAGTTTTCTTAAAGGTTCTGCAGCCTCTCGAGGATAAATACAGACATCGCCGTACCAATCCGCGAGACTCTACTAAACCTGCTCATGACTCGTGAGACCTAGTAACCTAGGCTCTGATACCAACTTGTCATGACTCAATTCCCAGACCCGGTCATGATGGCACCTCTTGTGAAGACAAGGCCAGCCAACAAAAAAACAATGACTCATTTAACAGTTTATGAACATAAATGAATGAATAATACGACTTAATGGCAATATTAACTGATATTTACCACCTAACACAACCCGACCGGGGTGTCACAAGTCACGAGCATCTAGAAGGATTATTAATACAACTACAAGGTCTGTAATGCATAGAAATGAATCTGGAAATCAAGAGGAAGAAACTCGGTGCCGCGAACGCTGGCGGTCACCTTGCTTAGCTTCAATATCCATACCTTTAATCAGCTAGTAACCCGCTACCGGGTGAACAATACCCGCAACTGCACACGGGGTGCAGGGAGTAAAGTGAGTACTTCCAACTCAGTGGTAATAAGAGTAAATAATAACTGAGCGGTACGAAATTACGTAAGAACACTCCATCATGCTATATGGGACAGTACAACCTTTTTATGAAAACAGTAAAACCGTGAAAATCCTTTAGAAACATCTAGCTCAGTTTAAAATCTCTTTGAAAATATTCTTTTTTCAAACAGTTAGCATATGAATGCGATATCAGGTAGTGCAAGTCCGCACACAAGTCAGCCCCTCGGGCACAACACTCTGTCAACAAATAACACCAGGGTATCTGGTACACAATGTAAGAAATAACATGGATGCCAATGATATAAGAGTGCTGAATGTCATGCCACGTAGTACACACAGGAATCAATGCGTGAATGCAATGCAATGCACATGACCGCTGCGGTGCGCAGTCCGATCCATTTGGGTACCCACGCTCACTGCGGGGGTTTAAACTCCGGAGGGGCTCCTACAGCCCAAGCGCAATACCAATATCACACCGTTGTGGCGCGTAACTCGATCTATCCTCAGTCCAGAAATGCACACATAACACTGCTGCGGTGTGCAGCCCGATCCATGCTTAGTCCAGAAATGCACATAAGCCCCCTGGGCAATAGTAAAATAGCAGTTCTCAGCTCAAAACGTTAGTAAAATATCATTTAAGTTTTCAAATCTTAGAAAGATGGCTGAGTTTGCAAAACAGTATCTAGAACCTTGGACTGAGATCAAATAATATGCAATGTAATGCAAAAACAGTGATATCAGTCCCCGAAGGATTCAAATAATCAGCACGAAGCCCAAAACATGGCAATCAGCCCAAATCATGATAGCATCAAGTAGTTTTCAGTCAATCACACAGTACAATCAACAACCGGGACAGACCAAGTCACAATCCCCAACGGTGCTCTACCCCACACTCATACCTGGCGTGCAAGTCACCACAATACATCACTATGATGTGCAAATTCGGGGTTTCAAACCCTCAGGGTATCATTTACAAGTATTACTCACCTTGAACCGGTAAAATCTCTAGCTCGCGATGCCTTTGCCCCTCAATTAGGCCTCCACGCGCTTCGAATCTAACCAAAATTAGAGCAAATGCATTATAATATGCTAAGGGAACAATACCCAATCGAAAACAATCGAAAAATATCAAGAATCTCGAAACTAGTAAAACTCGAGCCCCGGGCTCGCTTCTCAAAAAATTACAAAACTCATACCACCGGATTCCTCGTCTTGCCACGAGTTCGTACATACCAAGAACTTCCAAATCCGAGCTCAAATGACCTATCAAATCCCAATTTAAAATATTAAAATCTCAAGCCCTAGCTTTACCCATTTTTAATGAATTTCAACCAATTTCCAAGTTAATTCTACCATAAACTTGAATAATTAGGCCAAGGAACTTACCTCTAATCATTCTCCCTTGAATCCCTCTTCGAAATCGCCTCAAAGCTCTCAAAGCTCGCTAAAAAATGGTGGAAATAACATAAGCTTCGCGGAACAAATGAATATAAAACCCTTCTGACTCCAGGGGTTTCCGCTTCTACGGTCCCCACACCCGCTTCCGCGATACCGCTTCTACGTTCATATTTCTGCTCCTGCAGAATTTCACTTAAAGTCCCAAAGCCACTGGCGACATAATTTTCGCTTTTGCGGAACTTCACCTTCAGGACAAAATCGCTTCTGCGATCACTTGTCTGCTTCTGCGGGCTCGCTTAAGCGAAAAAGATTCCACTTCTGCGGAACTACCCTACCAGGCCATAATCCGCTTTTGCGACCCTCCTCATCGCATCCGCGGAACCGCTTCTGCGGCTTCTTTTCCGCAGATGCAGAAATACCAGAAGATACAAAGATCAGACCTGCAACAATGCTTGAAACTTCCCGTTTAACCACCCGAAATCACACCGAGGCCCCCGGGACCTCAACCAAAGGAATCAACACATCATACAACCTTATTCAAACTTGCTCGAACCATCAAAACACTATCGTTAACATCAAAATCCTCAATTTTCCTCAAATCAAAGCCTAAGTTTCTTAAAAACTTCCGATTTGCATATTCGAGCAAAAACCCGACCAAACAACGTCCGAATGACCTGAAAATTTGCAGACATATCAAACATCACTTAACGAAGCTACTGAAACTCTCGGAATTCCATTCCGACCCTCGGATCAAAATCTCACCTATCAACCGGAATTCGTCAAAATTAGAACTACGCCAATTCAAGCCTAATTCTACACCAAGCCTCCAAAATCAATTCCGATCGCACTCCTAAGTCACAAATCATCCCCCGAAACTAACCAAATCACCAGAATTCACATCCGATCCTTCTAACTATATAGTCAACTTCCAATTGACTTTTCCAAAACAAGCTTCCTTCTAAGAGGCTAAGTGCCTCATTTCCAACTAAAACCAATTCAATTCTATCCGATCAACTCAAATACTGGTATTGAAACATAGAATAATATAATATAGGGAAAACGGGGAGGTAACTCACGTGACGACGGGCCGGGTCATCACAGTCAACGGCAGGTCATCACTCTTTTCTTCCCGTTTGTCAGCATGGAAACAAGAGGCATCAATGCCCTCATGGGAAATCTTCGTGCGGAACCAACCTGGTAAAAATTCCTCCAAGGTCACTGGATTTCGTGGCTTTTGAGAATGGTGCATCTCCACTTTTGCTTTCTTTAAATGCCTAACTGGATTCTTTTTCATTGGTCTTTTTACCATCATTTTCCTTGTTAGTTGTTCTATTGATTCTTTTTGTGGGCTCCTTTTGTGGTGCCTACGACGAGTCACCAATGTCCAACCTTCATCATCATCAGGTTGATAGACTTCAGCTTTGTCGCTCTCCAGTAATTCTTCATCTTTACTTTATTTAAAACCACATAAGTCATTCGGACTGAATGAGCCAAAGGTAATAGAGACTTGGTTTGCGCTTGCTTTCTCATCTTCAAGCACGGTTTTTTTTCGCGAGCCAAGTCCATGACTTTATCCTTGAAGACAAAGCACTTCTCCAGAGGGTGGCTTACAAGTCGGTGATGTTTGCAGTAATTTGGGTCATTTGTTTTCCCAGCTTCATTTGGGCGCTTCATCTCCGGAAGCTCAATGAATTTAACTCGAGGAGTTCTTCAAAAATGGTTGGCACATCAGAATTCAGGAATGGGTACTATTTCTCCTGCATTTCTTTTAGAGTCAACTTTCTACTTGGCTTGTCTTGAAAAGAAGCGGATTTCATACTCTGCTTCTTGCTCACCTTCGTCGTGAACTTAATAGGTGATATATTGACATTCATAGCTTCTTTGCTTTCAGACTTGGGTACGAACTTGCCCTACTTCCTAACTTCTTGCTTGTCATTCGCTTTTCCAGGTTCATAGATGGACAGCCTTTCATTTCTAGCGGAGGCCATGCTCAATTCCATGTCATGGGCACGAGTTGCAAGTTTTTCAAATGTGCTAGGTTTGATACCTTACAAGATGTAGCGCAATCCCCAATGCATGCCTTGGATGCACATCTCTATGCCTGAAGCTTCACTAAGCCTGTCTTTGCAGTTGAGGCTTTCATTCCTCCAACGATTGATAAAGTCGATAACTGGTTCCCCCTTTCTTTGACGAGTATTTGTAAGCTCTATCATACTCACAGAGTGTCGTGTGCTATAAAAGCGATTGAGGATTTCTTGCTCTAGTTGATCCCAACTATCAACAGATCCAACCTCGAGGTCTGTGTACCAATCGAAAGCATTTCCTTTTAATGAGCGGAAAAACTGCTTGACGAGGTAATCTCCATAAGTCCCAGCATTGTCTCATGTTTCAACAAAGTGTGTCATATTTTGCTTTGGGTTACCTTTTGTGACGACCCGACCCATCATCTCATGTGTTACCATCCCGTTTTCCCCGTTTATTACTTCTTCATATTTCATTATCAGTATGTGGCGTGTGAGAGTTGATTTGGAATGGTTTTGATAAGAAATGAGACCCTTAGTCTCTTTAAGGAAAACTTAAGTTGGAAAAGTCAACCGAACGTTGACCATTGAGTTAGAGGGATCAGATGTGATTTTCGGTGATTCGTTAGCTTCGGAGAGTGATTTGTAACTTAGGAGTGCGATCGGAATTGATTTTGGAGGCCCGGTGTAGAATTTGGCTTAAATTGGCGAAGTTAGTATTTTGGCGAATTCCGGTCGATGGGTGAGAATTTGATCCGAGGGTTGGAATGGAATTCCGAGAGTTGCTGTAGTTCCGTTAAGTGATTTTGGATGTGTGTGCAAATTTTCAGGTCATTCGGATATCGTTTGGTCTGGTTTTTTATCGAATGCGTGTTTTTGAAGTTTTAAAAGAATTTAGGCTTGAATTCGATATAATTTGATGATTTTAGTGTTAATCGAGGTGTTTTGATGATTG